>BLXL01001126.1:0-18820 GCA_023170135.1 Acarapis woodi
AACATAGGTAAAGTGTTCTTTTTAGTACTTAAAAATCTAGTTTGCTAATAATTTTTAAAGCGATAAATTTTCACTGTTTAGCTATGGCGGCTACCTGTGTTTCTGAAATAGAACAAGTACAATTTGTAAAACGATTTTTATTATTATAGAAAATTATTCCGTTCATTGCTTAAAATATAGATTGTGTTTGAAAGTTTCAATGAAATTCTGTATTTATGCTTAGGTGATCTATAGTTTCGACTAACTTTTCGTATAAAACAAAATTTTCTTTTATTGCTTTACGGCCTTTTTTTTTTTTTTGCTCTTGTTTGCCCAAAAATGCTACTTGTATCTATCCTTAATCTGAAAAGCTTTTTTTCTTTAAACTCATTTTATCTGATACATATGAATATACATGAATCTTAAATTCTAAATATCAAGTTGAAGTATAGTTTACTTTAAGTTTTTGCCTTCATATTCATGCGAGCTCTTAATTGAATCTCCAAATTTATTCAGAATTTTTAATATATTCAATTATATATTTGAAAAAGTAATCAAGTAACAAATTAATTAGAAAGCATTAATATAAAAGAATTTTCGTATAAACGACAAAATTTAGTCGATTCATTTTTTTATTTATAAAAAAGAACTAATTAGCCAACTAACTTAGATATTTTTTTTTCGAAAATAATGAAAAAATAATAGATTTCCTATAATTTAGGCGCTAGATAATTTAAAGAAAGAAAAAATTCTCTGCGCATAACCGTAAAAAATCTAGATTCTATAAACAAGTTAGTCACTCACAATTTTATATTTATGTAATTAAATGTATTAAATTATTTGTGAAATAATACATTTTTATTACAATAATCAGTGAACGACTATTATACAGGTGCTTTCACAATAAATAAATTCAACTTGACGCGGCACATGAAAATAGGCTCGAATTATCTTTAAATGATTACTTTTCGCCGAATGGAATTTACATAGAATTTAAAAAAAATTACTAAACTTGACCACACAAATTGAGGTAAGATATAAAGATCAATAATATTAATAGAACAAATATTTTAGACTAATCAAGTAGAAGATAATTTTATCACCTAGCACAACACACCTTAAAGAAAAGATTAGAGTCTCAAAATTTTTTCGGCAGAGAAAAACTGAAGTAGAACGAAAATTTTTTAAACAAACAGACAGCAGTCAATTAGTTGACCATTTTTTTTAATCTAATAATTATCATATAAACAAAAAAAAAAAAAACACATCGATGTAAATTAGCCTCTTGTTGCTTCAAAAATAAGATTTTCAAAATTTACTTCACAGACGCATTTTCTATAGAATCTATAAAAGATACTTTAATGAAGGTATTAGATAAAGTAGGCATGATCAAAAAAGAAAAAGTAGAAAAACAGATTTTATATCTATACAAATTATGGGCAATTTAGATTCTGAATTGTTTGTTATTGGTTGTACACAAATTTTTCTTTAAAAATTACCTTTTAAGAAATCACTTAAAAAAAGAAAATGCAGTTATAAACATATAAACCGCAATTAAATTTACTTTAAATATATTTGAAATCTAAAATTAATCAGTTTACTAGTTGAAATCTATTTTCGTTAATATTGGTTAAACTTTATAAAATTTGTTTTGGCTCGCAGTTCCGAAACACTTAATCTAATTATTCAAGGCAATAATTATTCAAGAGATTATAAATACTTCAAAATACTAAATTTTTCATCATTTAGATAAACTTAATTGATCAATTAGTTTGCTAAAAATGTTTTTTTACGAATTTAATTGCATTTTTTTTTATAGTTACCAAAGTTGCATTACATAAAAATGGATCTATTAGCTTATTTAATAAATCAACCTATATAATTTGATTGCGGACTATAAATTGATTTCTCGGGCGTACCCAATGAATCTGAACTTTTTTTTTCAATATAAAAGTAAAGAAAAAATAGAAATTTTTTTTTGACTAGTTTACACTAATCGAAAATCATGTCGAATTATTTTTTTTAGTTCGATTAATAAATTTTGGTTTTTCAAATATTACCATTACACAAATATAAAAATTATAAATTCTTAAAAAATAATTTTTATCTTGTTACATTCTTAAAAATATTTAAAAATAATTTTCTTCAAAATTATAATTTGTACCGAAAATATTGATTTGGTATTTTATAGACCTGAGCAAAAAATAAAAAAAAAAAACATAGCTCATAATTTTTAACTTGGAAAAGTTTTTTTTTGACATCTATTAATTTGATAAAATTTTGGAGCATTAAAACTAATTTTAATTTTCGAAAATTGTGATTGCTGAATTTCAAATTAAAATCATGATATTTTTTCAAAAATAAATAAATTACTTAGATATTGAAAATCACTTGAACAGTAAATATGACCAAAAAAAATTTTTTTCACTTGTACTTTCTTTTAGCCTTAAAATATACATTCGATAGATTTAAAAATTCTTGTATAATAAATAAATTCAATCAAATATTTGACTTACATAAATGCAATTTCGAGGGTGAACTACGAATATTTCAATTTATTTTCATCAATTTACCCCGATACATAATTAGAACTAATACTTTTAATATTAGTAAAATATGTGCTTGGAAATATTAAATGCTAATCGTGTTATGAAGCAATGACTCGCTAAAAGTCACAGTATAATTAATATACTTGGAATAGATGAAAAAAATTCTCTGTTAAATAAAGCCAAATGGATCGGTACTTGCTGAAAAAAAAAATGCAAAATTATTTTATAAGTAATAGATCGTCTACTGTTTTTAGTGTCATGCTGTGTGATGTATAGAAAAAAAAAATAAATCGAATTTGTAAATCATAAAGTGTGAACTAAAAAGGTTTTCATAAAATGATTTGAAAAAGGTTGACTTTCTCCTTTTGCCCTCTCATTTATACAAAAGACCATTTAAAAAGCTATTTTTTACAGACGCAGCTTATCGATAGGTGGATTACACATTTTGAGACAAATTTTCTTTGAAAAACATGAGATATGTTTTTTTTAATTTTTATTGGATAACATAATGTTGTGTTTATAGTAAAATGAGACTTTAGTTTGATGAACCGAAATCCAGCTACTAAAATTCCAATATAATTGAAATGTAAGAGTACTAAAATTTCTGAAACTGTTAGTTTAAAAATTAAGTGCGGACAATAAAAGCAGGATCGGAACTGTTATTTATATAAACAATGCAATAAAAACTGATATACTATGTATAAGAAACTAGTTTCGTTTATTTTTGATCTTCTTTTTCTATTTTGCGAATAACATTTACAATATTTAGATGATTTTTGATTTACTTATTTGAAGTTTTAATTAATTTAATAGAGAGAAATTAAGATTTATCTCAAAAATTTTGAAGATAAATATTAACATTTTTGTATCAAGAAAAGCATTTAGCTTTAAATAGCGTACTCTTCGAATATAAGATCGAGCTGTGAAACTGATTAAACATTAATTAAAGTCGTATAATTTAGCAAAATTGTGATTATTGTCAAACAGTATATTGCTGAAAAAAGAAAAATTCAAAAGATGATTTACTGGATAAACGAAAAAAAAAGAATCAATGTGTGGAAAATGATTAGATCGAGAATATGCCTAATTTTATATTGCATTATTGAAAACAGGTTAACATTGTCAGGCGGGATTTGAAAGAATAAAACATATATTTACGAAAAATTTGATTTAAAACTATTGAACAATATCTAAATTCACGCCGTTTCGATTTATTTTTTTGAACTGAAGTTGTTCATAATAAATACTAACGGTTAATAACTTATCTAAACAGTTAGACTTAGCTTTAATCTGCCAGAAAAAACAAAGGTGATTTAAAACATAAAATGACAAGTTAATTCACAATTAAATTGTTAACACATTTGTGTATGTTTCATCGTCTTTTTCAAAATCCATTTAAGCAGTGCACTCAATTTAATTCTATTTAGTCATATTATTATAACCTATATAACACAAAAAAGACGGCCATAACAGGTTCATTTTAAATGAAATTTGGTGAAATATTTTAAGGATATTAGCATTTGAACAATAGATCTATAGGGGGTAAAGAGATTTGGATATATTTGAGAGATTTGGGGATTCTATTTTTTTTTTTATTTTTTTTTTTTGTTTTCAGATGAGCACAGGCTTACAAGATATATCGTATACATAGATCTGCCTTCTCTACTAGTTAGTACTCTCTAGTGTTCTAACTAATAAAAGAGTATTATTTGTTTGTGAATTTAGTTAAATTAATCGACAAGTAAAGGTGAAAAATAGAAAAATATTTCAGATCAAAATATATCATAGATATAACCATATTAGATAGAATCACAAGTTTAAACATCAGCCTTAAAAATAAAAATATTTTAAAGGAAATACGAATTCAGAAAAAAAAAATCTATTTGAATTTAAAAAGTAAATCATTTAAACAGCTCATGAAATCTAATTTAGTTTTGTCTCTCTAATATAAAGATAGAACACCATCTATTTAACTGTATCGTATAAACGTATATCATCATTTATATGAATTGCTTCAATATTCCAAACAAAAAACAAGCAGTGATATGAATGAAGTCTTTAATATAATAAACTTTACAAAATGTGCATTCGGGAGGGATTTAAAATAAAATGAACTGTAATTCATATATGAATTAGCATTTTTAAGTATTTTTTTCTGAATGACACACTTGCAAGTTCCGGTCTAATTTAAAAAACTAAATTTTAGATTCTTCAAAAAAAAAGAATTTAAATGATAGCATTTAATGAATGGATTTCAAATGCTTCACATTATTTAATAAAAAAAATCAAAAGAAATACTATAACAATAATGAAAAAATCGTCTTCCCTTTATAAGAAAATCACAAGAACATATTTATTTGAAAAATTTTCCGAAAAATTCGTTTGTATAACTTTAACCTGCTCAATTCGATCTTTCCTAAGCCCATTTACAATATATTTTATGATAATAAGCTCATGACAATAAAAAAAAATCTAAATATTTTTTATTCAATAAACATTCCTAAGAGAACTATACTTAAAGATTTTTAATGTCCGAATTTATAGCTCAAAATTTTTCAAGATTAGAAAAGCTTCATTCATTATTATCAATATTGTTCGATAAATGACAAAAAAAACAAATTTATGAAGATAAAAACCCAATAAATTTGAAGGCGAATCGCACTTACATGAAACTTGATTGATTTTTTTTAATCGGAAGATAATAGAAAATTCTTACTTGTTCAAAATTAGTCCTAATATGTTTATCTACTCTTATCTTTAATGAATTCAATTGATATGCATTAAAGATTTTTGGTTTATACGTCTAAAATTAATGGATTCGATGTGATTGGCTCAAAACAATGACTATTAATTTTTTTTTCTAAACTTTAGAAATTTTAGTGATTGCAGGATCAATATAGACAATTTTTTCCTATGGAAAATTAATTGTTTTTTAACAATTAGTTCGAAATGTTATTAATCTACTTTTTTATAAAATCTCAATTCTAATTTGATTTTATTTGATTGTGACTTAAAATATAATATAAGCAGGTGAATGTAATTTTACAAATTAAATTTTTATTGAGATCTTGAATTTATTTTTAATTAATTTCGAAATTGAAATTATAAAATTTTATCCTATTCAAAAATTAAATTCTAATTTACATTCACATTAGTGTAGAATATTTCTAAAAAATAAGATATAATTTAACTTAGTTAGGCTTTTTGTTATTTTTTTTTTGAGATGTTAAGATTTGATAATTTTCTTGTATTTACTATTTTCAAAAATAAATAAAATAAAATTCGAATTATTCCTATGACGAATATTTTGTTTGTGCTAAAATTTTTTTGTAGAAAAAAAATTGAAATCAAATAAGCTTCATATAAAAATGAAACAGATTTTTTGAAGATATAAATAGATACAAAATTCGTAAATTTTTGAAAAATCGAAAAAAAAACGATATGTTTCAAGAACTTGCCTAAATTATTGTCCTGTCCACTAAAATATGATATCTTATTTTCCAAAATTTACAATCTCATTTATTAAATAATATAAAAAAAAATATATAAAAAATGCAAGTGATTATTCGAAATGATTATTTGAAAAGATGGAAATAAAAAAAAATCGAATTTCAACTTTATGTAATAATCTTTGAAATAAAGAATAAGAATTTAATGGTGATCTTAGTAAATTTTTATTTTGAAAATGTTTAAAGAACACAGAAAATAGAATAATAAAATAAAAGGATTATAATATTATGATTGCAGTATTAGCACAGATTAAATTTTGTCACCGATGTTTATTAAAACTTAATTTTATTGTTTGAAGCACCATTAAAATGTTGACTTAATATTATAAGGA
Source organism: Acarapis woodi (assembly GCA_023170135.1). Lineage (NCBI taxonomy): Eukaryota > Metazoa > Arthropoda > Arachnida > Trombidiformes > Tarsonemidae > Acarapis > Acarapis woodi. The sequence continues at coordinate 6,370 of BLXL01001126.1, forward strand.
ATTTATCTAGAATTGTAATTATTGAAAATTATAAATTTCTAAAATCACAAATAAATATTAAAATTTCAATTTCAAATTAAATAGTTCAAAATTAATTTCAAATGTATTAAACGTAAAATTTTTTATTTTTTTGAGAATTAATCCGGAATAGATCCTAATGCGATGATAAGAAAAAATCATATATTCAACATTTTTAATTTTATTACTTTGTCTGCTTGCCATCTCTTGAATAAAATTCAATCGAATATTCTCACATAATACTGAATTTCAATATTTAAGGCTGTTTCGCTTTTTCGGTCTTTTATAGGCAAGTATCGGTTATTTCGATTATAGGTCTAGAATACGATGCTCGAAATAATTTTTATCTATTTATTCAGACCAAGCACTTTTATCGAAAAAAAATATATGTAATTTATATCATAAAATATGATCAAATGTCGAATAATCTTAAAAAATAAAAAAATAATCATTAAATGCTTATTCGGTTTTAGATTATTGTTTAAATATTCAAAAAAAAAAAAATTAATAAAAAGACAATTACAAAAAATAATTTTGAATTTAGACAATCAAAAATTTATTTTTTATTAAAAATTTTGAAAAGATTGAATGATAAACTATATACGAAATTTCATATTTTCAGATTTAAGAAACATTGTTTACAATTACAAAATATAGATGATGGACATTTTCATTGAATTAGATATATAAGATTATTGACACAAAATATTTGAAAAAAAAATTTAAGTAAAACAAATGGATACTAAAATTCCGATGTCAATCTGTTGAAACTTTTAATTTGAAAAATTATTTCAACTTAAAATCTCAATTCTATTTGAACAAATGTTAGTCATATTTAATAGAATCACTCAAATCTAAATTATTATGAAAAATATTCAATCAGCTCAATAATTTATATAATACTTCCCATGAAAATTTTGAAACATTAATTTGAATAAATTTTATAAAAATTTAGAATAATTTTTCTCAAGTTTTTTTTCTTTACAAATATTTATCAGCATACTTAAAAAAACATCTGATATAAATAATTTTCAAAAATTTTATATATAATACATTGTATATAATAGAAAGTTAATTTAAAAGCTTAAGATGAAAATTAAAAATAGAAAAAAGATGATTTTTACATTAACACGATTTAAGTGTTTTTCTTAAAATTTATCATTATGAATTATCATAATTTTTCTAAATTTTGACATCCTTCGTTTTCATTCAAAGTTTATACTTTTATACATCCTAAAAAAATAGTGGTTTTATAACTGAAATTATAGTCATAAAAAATACTAGAAATGTGGGCCATATCTGATTCAATTTTTTCTAAATAAAAAAAAAAGACAATTTTACCATTCAATTTTAGATTAGTCATATAATAAAAGCCTAGTTTATTAGCACTAATCAGAATTGTTCAAAATTTGTCTAGAAATCATCCTAACAAATTTTGTACCTACTGTTTATCACCATTTTATCTTACTTTATAGATCATTTCTTTTCACAATTTTAGTGAAAAGTTTATTTTATTTACAAATAATTTGATTAAAGGTCTTTGTGAATATTTTCTTGTAAAAAGTAACTTTTTAGTCTTCTCGTTGAAAAATGAGAAAAAAAAAATATATTTTTCATTAGACAAATTTTTGTCCCAAAAAAATGAAACAAAGAAAATAAAATGAAGTTTAATGTTTTCCATTGCTCGTATGAACGAAAAAAAAAAATTCCCATGTATTATAAATTTATGATTTCAGAATGTGCGAGAACAAATCAAAGTTAGATACAAAAACTGATTTTATTTATCACTGCAATTTAGAAATGCACATTATGTATTGAATTCGAGATATAAAAAGACAATGTGCATTAAAATCAGATCAAACATTGAACCGAATAAAATTGAAAGCATAAACACTTTTAATTTTATTTCTTGAAAAATCTAAAAGCTGAATAGCAGATAGTGATTTGACATACTTGGAAAAATTTTAATATTGATGATCATCTTTTGTTCTAAATCAACATATAAATGAATTGCATCTTAATTGCAAAACATTTAATTGCACCTACTGTAATCAACAAAACTGTCGTCGATCTTAAAAATTTTTATATATATAGAACTTGTTTTGATCAAAACTTAGTATTTAAAAATATAAGAATCAAACACGTGCTTAATACACGTGCTTGCGGCGAAAAAATCTGTAAGAAGTTATCGGAACAAATTTTAAAATTTTCACAATCTAAGGTCGATATCCATGAATGCATAATGCTATCTAATTCATTTAGTGTTGCAAAATTATGGTCACCCTATAATAGCGAATCAGTCTTCAAATAAAAATTTTATCACGTAAATTATTAGAAATAAAATATTCTTAGAGAGAAATATTTTTTCGTTAATTTTTGAAATTGAAAAATGATTTCATACAAAAGTATGAAAAAAAAAAATCAATGAAATCATATTCGAACGCTAAAATTAGAAAGACAAAAATTTGCCTTCAAAAAACAGATTTCGAAAAAATTATTCAAAAAGAAAAGATCGTTTATTGAAACATTTAACTCATTCAACTTAATTATATTTTTAATTTGGTTCTAAAAATATTTAAAATTCGATTTATTTCTAAAAGAAACCTATTAATAAGCTATGTATTACATAACCGATTTTTGCCATTTTTGCATCATTGTTAGTCGCATAGAAAAACGAAGATTGCTAACATGTAAACTAAAAAAATAGTGAAAATTACTAAAATTTGCATCTCAATAAAACGGGTCTTCTCTTTATATGTAATATTAAAATTGCATAAAGACCATTTTCAAATAAAAAAAATTTATTATGTGCTGGTCTAAAAAAAAAAGGTTACAATCATTGAATGAAGCGCATTCACTACAAAAGTAAACTTTAGAAAAATTGCTTAAAGCAGGTAAACTTGATGTACTGACTCGTACACGAGTAAATAATTGAATTTATAAATAGAATGAATGAAGAAAATAAACTTGTCAATCAAAGCACTGTCAAAGTGCTGATAAGTTTACAAAATTAAATTTAATAAAAATTGGCTAATATTATGGAAATTAGTCTCTTCCAATGAACAGAAAATTTACATTTAATAGATGAAACTAAGCTACAGGAGTGTTAATATCATCAATCTTATAGGGGCAATGAACTAATTTTTTGCGGAACTATAGTACCTATCAATCTTTTGTCAATTGACTTTTTGCCCCAAGAAATTTAAAAGTACATTTATCTAAATTTTAGGTATTAGTTAAATTTGAATCAAAATATTTTTATTTGAAAAGATTGATTCTCTAAATAATATACATAAAGTATAGCAATAAAAATCTTTCTTTCTGTTTTTTTTCTATGAATTTTTTTCTTTAAATTGAAATGTGATTCAACAAAAAAAGTTTAAATTAAAGAATATATTTATAAAAAAGAAGTAAGTATATTATTTAATTTTTTTAGATATATTATTAAATATTCGCGAGGTCATTTTCTTATCAAATAGCTCTAATTAAATCATTGAAAATCTAATCACTTACCCTTTCTTTTAATTTAGTAAACAAAATTATTATTAAGAATATAAGAAATTCAATTGAAAAGATTTTTATTCACAAGCATTTTCACTTCTTCTGTACTATATAATCATTAATTTCATAGCCTCAATTTTTTTTATATATCAACTATTTTAAGCATGTTTTAATTTTCATAACCCTTAAAAGTGCATAAGTTTGATAGGTAAATTCTAATTTATATTGTAAATTTGTGCCGAAATGACCACAGATTGTTTCTAATCTATTAATCAAATCTGATTCAAGCCTTTAATCTTTTTGTAATGACCATTAGTTTCACTTTTTATATGACTTTTTACATTTATTGAAAGTCATTGTGTAATTATTAGTGATCACTATGTTACATAACATATGTGGGCATTGGATCAATGAAATTTTTTAGATTAACATGCAAAAATAAGGAACAAATGTTTTGTTCAAAATCATTTAATTGATAGGCTATTGTATTTAATTAAAGAACAATTCTTTAACCTTTATATTTTAGTATAATTCTTAAAATAATAATTTTAATTTGATCAAAATTTCAGTTTAATTTTTGAAATTTTTATTCTTTTAGGAAAACAAAATTTTGAAAAAAACTTTTTTGCATAAAAAGATTAGTGAAACATTCTGATTGAGATTAAAAATTAATTTCAATATATTATAAATATATAAAATCTATATGATGTATTGAAAAGTGATATGAATTTCAGTTTAGAATTGAAAAACTATGGTGTTTCTAAAATAGAATTTAAAAATCTATAAAAATTTTCCCGAGTCATTTTCGATGAGTCAATTTTTGAGTCGAGCTGTGGTAAACAAAAATAATACTTAATCAGCAGAAAAAATTTTTAATTGTTTTGTAGAAATAAATTAAAATTGATTCTTATTTGCCAATTTATAGGCAATAAGCATGAATTCAATAAGTTCTAATACAAGATCTATACAAGCTATAGTTCTTATATATATATATGTATCTGAAAACATGTTTCGTCGATTGATATATTTGATGGTCGAAAAAACTAAAAGATCATTATAAAAATCTACTAGTTTCAAGTTGTCGAGGCTCTAGTTAGAACTTATTAAAATAAACCACATTAAAGCAGTATAAAAGTAATTCACACTTTGATTAGTTGTTTGACGATTTATTGGTTTGTAAACTGGCCAATTTTTTGAACGAATCAAAGATCAAAATATTTAGAATGCAACATTGTATAATTGTTAAGTATTGTAAAAAACTCTCAGAAATTCATACAAATTGTAACCCTAAAAATAGATTTCAAGATATCAATTTTAGATTGTTTTAGCATTTTTTTCATCAATGAATTTTTTAATACTTTATATATATTTTTCTATTTATTAATGTATTTTCGATAACTCAATGAACAAAAATTGACCTTTGTACTATGAATTTTCACTACTAAATGACAAAGTATAAATTGTATACAAGAGAATGTGCCAAAAAATTTCTTGTACAATTTTTAGTCTTCAATGAGAAGACATTTTCGACTCAATAAAAAATGTTATGTTCCTATAAACAAATGTTTTGAAGCTTTTTTGCAAAAGCTCTAAGTGTTTTAAGCCAACTACTATGCATTTATTTTCATATTAAGCTCTTTACTAGTTGTTTAGTGTATGCAAAAAAATTATTCTTCTTTAAATATACACTAATTCAGAGTCTTTACTAAAGAAGAAAAAAAAAACATTGATCTTTTATTACAATAATATTGAAAACGAAATTGAAGCAGTCTAGAACAATTAAAAAAATTTCAAAACATATTAAATGAGAAAAACAAAAGTTTTTTTTGTTTCAAAACTATAGATACTTTTCATGCTCAATTTATATGATTTAGAACAATAAACTGTTTTGCCCAATGGTAAACATAGACTACGTTGTTGTATTTCAGATTATTTATAGAAGATTTAAAGATGGCAATATATAGTATATGTGTACGTAGTCGTCTTATTTAAAGCAAGAAAAATACATTCAAATTTAGGCGTAGGGCAAATTACGCTAAAATATTTTCAAAATTGACATTATGATTTCTTTACAAAAAATCATAGAAAATCAGTATTATGGTCTATAACCATAAATTTATTTTTTTTTTTGAAGTGTGTCATCATTGTATGATTTGCCATCTGCGATTATTTTACGAAATATTAGCCATAAAATTATTCGAAATGTTACATTTCAAAAACAATTGAATTATGCCGCTTATTTATCGTTCATAAATTTTAATTAGTAAGTGATAAAAACAAGGCTCATTTAGATTTATCTAAATTACATCCGAAATACAGTTTTTAATTTTCTCAAGTAATTTTGATTTCAAATTATCAATGTTAGCATTAAATATTCAAATTTTGAATATCAAATTAGACAATTAACATCCATAAAACTTAATTTTTCAAAGATACAACAAAATTTTTTAGAATCATATTAAATTTTTAACAAGAGAAAGCGGAATAATTGATTTTTTTTTTATTTAAAATTTTTAGAAACAAAGTAATAAGTTGCTGAATTAATAAGTTTTGAACATATTTACTTGGAAAATAGTACGATTTGACAGTTCGATTACGGAATTTGAAAAAATAAAAGCTGATTCGATAAATCGAGACTAATAATTATTTTTTAATTCAAAGATTGAATATATAGCCATAGCTTTAGATACTGATACAATTTTTTTCTTAATTTTGAATGATAAGCAGATTTTAAAATTATTTGATATTAAATTTGACTAAAGAATACATGAAATAAAAATTTCATTATTACAAAAATTTATTTCGTGTTTAATAGGAAGTTTGTTTATAAAATCAATATAGGTTTCTTACACTAAATTTAGAAGGACAAATTTAAATTTTTTTTTGTGATACACATAAAAAAACTTATTTATTTACAAATTATCATAAAATTTTTTTAGATCTACACTTTTTTTTTTTTACTTTGATATTATAAATATTTCATTATATTTAGTATCCTATAGACAATTCCAAAGTAAATTACGAAACATTTACTTTAATCACATCCAAGAATTTCGAATATAATTTTAAAAATAAATTTTTTTTTCAATTTATTTACTTAGAAAATTTAATAAAGAGAACTAATCTATTTCGAAATAAATATGTGCTTAAGAATAAAACTCTTTTGAATTACACTTATTTGTTATCAGTAAATATAATATGTATTTTTGATTTTTCGTTCGGGAAAGATGAGAAAAAAATTAAAAGACAATAATATATAAAAAATTCAAAAATATAAATACAACATTTAACGATTAAATTTTTTTATAGCCAATCTTCATTTGACGTATAAAAGTGTATAGTATATGAGTGAAATTTTATAAAACCATACAAAAGCTTCAGTTATTTAAAAATGTAAAAATATATTATTAGTTTTCAACTCAATGAGTATACATAAAATTTAATTTTAAATTATCTAAGTAGTTTAAACCTAATTTTACCGGACACTTAAAATAGATTAAAAATTTGATTTCAACAAAATTGTGCCATTTTCTTGGTTAAATATTCATTTCAAATATTTTAAACACAAAGTCCAAATCATTAAATCTATATAAAACTTAAATGTTTATCTCGTTAAGTAAAATGCTGGCGTGTGCGTATTCGTCTAGTTTATTTTTTCTACGATAGTCAGAATCAGTTTGCGCACTAAAAAGCAAATTAAGGTTGAGTTTAATAGCCATTGTAAAAATATTTCAAATAATAATCAAGATTATGCGTTTAGCATCAAAATTTTGATATTTATATTATTTTCTGGCTTGAGAAATTTTACGTCTTTTTTTATGGATGAAACATAAAAGAGTTTATAAAAGATGAGAAAAAGATCAAACAAAAATTTTTCAATCAAGAAAAGAAATAATTACATCTGAAAAAATTGAAAACTATTTTTATTTGAAATAGCTTAAATATTATCTATTCTAATGATCATGAAATATTTTGATTTTACTTAAAATTTATCTGATATACTTAAGAAGTACATTTTTAGAAATTCTTATAAACTTTAAATTCGATTAGATGCTAAAGTTAATAATTGGTCAATTTGATCATTAAATAAGGATCCACCAGGCAAAAATTGTTCAGATAACTCACGATATGTAATTGCCAATCTACGTTCATTTATATGTTCTCTTCTTATTTCGTGTAGCCACTCGTATCTAGCCTCATCACCTAAAATTAACAAACTTCTACGTTTTAAATTAATTACAATTTCGATGCCATGCGAATGATCAATCTTTGATTTTTTGTCAAAAAGTGATTCACTTGACTCATTGCTTTTACTCAAAATTAGTTTTGTAGGCGAAAGCAGATTCATGGTAACTATACGATTGCCCCATAAGTAGAAATCATCAAAATGTGGTTCAATAACACTTCCCCGATCTTTTCTATATTCTAAATTACAAATCTCAATAACTCGAAAATCATGTAATCTTTTTTTTATAGAATCATTTCTATCTATCAATTTTTCTAGAATTTGCATTGGAAGTGCAGGAAGTCCACAGAAATTTCCTATTCGTAATTTACGTTTCTTAAAATTGACTTTTGGACCTATTGAAAAAAAATTATTAATGCATTCAAAATTAAACATTATTTTTATAAATTAAAATGTAAAGTACTCTTAAATAAATTTTTCAAAAAAAAAAAACATCAAATATAATGGTCACCGAAATCTTGCTTTCTTCTTCCGCTTTGGGAACAAAGCCATCTATCTTGATCCATACTTTTGATAAGCTCATTTTCAAGATCTGAATCAATCACTTCATCACAGACAAAAATACCACATATTTTCACATAATCTTTATATTCAATTAAATTTTCAGAGTGCGAATAGTGATTTTCTAGACCTTGTCTAAATGCCTTCTTTACACAGAAATTACAATAAAAAAATTGTTTATTACTATTTAGACCTATCTCTTTTGTTAAAGGCAGGTCTTTTCTACATAGTAAACAAAACCTCCGTCCCTTGCACCCACATGTCTTCATTCTAAACTTGGTTTTTTTGAAAAAAAAACTTATCGGAATAAATTTTAGTACTCTTCTCGTTATTTTGTGATAAATGTTAAAAAATAATTCAAAATGTAAAGTAAAAAATAATCAAATCTTAGATACGACTTTTTAAAATATTTACAAACGAATTAAGAAAATTTTTAGTTTGAATATTTAGTGCAGACGTAAACTAGTGAAAATATTTTTGTTTACAAATTAGACTTTAATTGACTGCGCATGCTTTGTGCTTAAAATTTAAATTTTTATTATTCGAAATGATGTAGTAATAAAAAACGTACTAAATTTGACTGGAAGATTGCTACTACTAAATTACTAATTTATTTAGAATATTATATTTCAGAATTTTTTGTTACATTTTTCTATTACAAGTTGTTTTTGCTCTGGTCTGATAAAACCATTTTTCTTTTCAAAATTATATTTATTAGTAAGCCATTCAATTTTTTCTTTGCGAAAAAAAAAGTTAAACTATAAATTGACCTTGCTATTGTCATCTTTCTTTCTTAAAACATATTTTAAAATTCGGAACAAAAAAATCGATTCAAATACAAATTTACTTGCACATCTTATAAAAAATTAATTATCGAATATATTGCTCGCAAAATAATTGGTACTAATTTACAACGAATAAATAAAATTTTAATCTTGTTAAGTTTTATGTAGCTACTTTTGTAAAATCTCAAAATTAAAAATTGTTAATTATCAAAGTAAAAAAAAAACTTGTATATTTTTGCCATTAGATAAAATTTAATATAATCAGTATCAGCACTTTCAACTAATGCTACAAAATAAATTAACCGTCAATTTTACAACAACATAGAGACTGATCGAACGGGCGTTTATTTCAATTTAAAATTTTTAATCTTAATGCGCAAACTAATATTCAGTAATAACAATTTAAAAATAAAAGCGCGAATTATTTCACTGCAATATCAAATTAAAAAAAAAATTATTTTCTATGCATTTACAAAAATTAAAATTTATTGAAAACTGATATTTAGTCGAAAATTTGTTTAATTTCGAGCGATAATTAATGATATAGATAGATTCACTAACTTTGATGAGTCTGCAGAAATAAAAACATATAATATGAAGAACATTCAGTTAAGCTAAAATCTAATCATTATAAAAAAGATGCTCCCATTAAATGACGACTAACTTTCATTCGCTTATTTGAATAATAATTTTATATAATTATTAAGTATTTACTAAAATATTTAAAAAATATTGAGAATTTTGCCACAGGTGTATAGTTTTAAGAGCTAAAAATATTCAATAAAAATATTTTCACAAACTGAATGATTCAGTAATATATTTTGCATTTCTAAAAACTCATATTAGTTATGATTTTTTTATTTTTTATTCATTGTAAAAAATATTTGATTAATTATGCATCTAAGTCACGAATAAAATTAAAAAAAAATAAATAAACAAATGAAAAAGCATCGCAAGAGCATAGAAAATCGTCGAGTATAAAATGTAAAACTTGATCGACTAGAAAAAAGATAATAAAACTAATTTATTGAATTGCATTTTGTAAGATGAATGTTTATATTCGATTCAAAATTTATATTTTTTCTGGTGTATTTTTAATAAGTGAAAATTTGAAACCATTCATGAATAGTTGATTAGATAAAAAAAAATAGTACGAGAGTTAAATTTTAATACTAAATTTGAAAATATATTGAAGATATATTTTGAAAAAGAAAATGACTCATTAATCTGCATATTAAAATGCATGTGTGAACAATAAAACAGTAATCAGTATAAAAAAAAAAATTCTTAATGCATAACCATGTTTGGGCATTATCCTACGATGTTTTTGGAGAAAAATCAAAAAAAATAAAATACTAATACATTAAATTTAAATTAATCTGAGTGTGCAGGCATTTTAAAAAAATTTTTATTCGAATTTTAGAAATTTATTTGTGTGTTTTTTTTTATATAATGAAGATTTTGATTAAAAATAATTTGGCAATGTACATCTAATACAATTTTTGGTTGATAGTTTAAATTATGAAAAAAAATTTATATAATTAATAAATAAAAAAAAGAAATAAATGAAATGGCTAGTCTCGAACGAAATTCATTTATGCTTATCAATATAAATAAAAATTTATAATTGGCACCTTTATTAATTCGAATACTTTTTGAGGATTTGTAACTTTTAAATTTCATAATTAACACTTAGCTAATTAAGAAAAATTAAATTGAAAAATTTATACGAATTTAACAAGCAAATTTTTTAATTCTAAAATTTAGATGTGATTTCTTTTCTCAATTTAAATTCATATAATTATTAATAATTTATATATGAATCACTAAATATAAGAGACATTTCAAAAAAATTTATTTCATTTGATTGTATAGTCATTAAAATAATCAATAGACGCAAGATAAATTTATTCAAAATCGCAAAAAAATTTATCGAAACACATGTAAAGATATTTAAAAATTATATTCGAAATTTTCCAACAAAAATTAAATAACGATAACCCAAAATTATTTCAAAGCAAAAGTGTGAAAGAAGAGTTGATGAATCTAAAATTTATAATTACGTACTAGTAAATAAATCGTTTAGTAATAATATTATAACTTTGTTCTAAACTATTAGAAGTGAAAAAAAATTTCTATGATTATATGAAATATCCTTAATAATACTTCATCGTGTAAAAATGATTAATTGAAGATTTTTTTTTTTCACAAGTAAATTTTTCTTGAAATTTTTTTTTTTCGAATGATCTTTATTATATTTATTCTTTGAATTCTTAAAAATAATTTTTAAAAATCATTGTGAAAAGCAATTATCTAATATCATATCTAAATCAATGATGTTGACATTTGAGTAAATTCACCTGTTGCACTCTAGCGCTATCAATTGTAATTTATTCAAATAAATAACAAATAATATATTAATTGAATTTTTGAAATTTGCCTTCAAGTGATTTCAAATAGTGTATATTTTGTGTGCTTGAATACACAAAAAATCTACTAAGTGTCGTACTGGAGGTATACTAGTGATTTTTTTTTTTTCGACAAATTGCGCTGGATTATTTATAGCGCTGGATTCATCAAATAATCAAAGAATATGAAAGAGCAGAATGATGAAATTATAAATTTAATTGATTTAGGTTTACTCAAACCATCGCTGCAAACTGATCGACATAATGAAAATAGATCATTTTTTAACACAGAGAAGATACTTGATGATAATTTAGTGAAGAGTTTGGAACAGAGTACTCTGTTTAGTGAAATAAATTTGACGAATGAAATGGATGACGGCGAATTAAGTTCATTTGATAGTAAGAGGCTAAAAAACGACCATCAGGATAGGAATAGAAAATCAATTATGAAATTGAATAAATTGAAAAATTTTTCTATGAATAATTCGCTGTTAAATACACGAAATAATTACGAAAAATTAACAGATTCACTTCTTGCAAAAGCAACTGAAAGTAAATACTATGGATCATTTTTAAAAGCAACGATTGGTGAAACTACATTTAACAACAATGTAATCACAACAATTAATGACGATCAATCAACTACTAGTATCACTTCTCAAAAAATGCTTAACATTTATCTTAAAGAATTTGAAGAAGAAAAACATCTTAATTTACTTGGTTTTAAAATTATACTAATCGTCATTCTTACTTTCTGCCTTCTAATCTCTCTGATCTACACATTTAAAGTTTACTACACCTTGACTGAAACGAATCTTGTAAAGTACGACAAAAATGATCGAGACTATTGGAAAGCCATGTGGATTATCAACTCAATTGTCACACTGATCATGCTATTAGTCGGCATCATAGGCTTATTTAGGGAAAAAGTAATTCTTATACTAATTACATCAGTTTATATGATGTTCATCCTTCTTGAATCTGATGATTCA
>BLXL01001130.1:0-28883 GCA_023170135.1 Acarapis woodi
TGTAAATACGGAAAATAAGTTTACGACATGAATTTTCACTTTTATGGCTTAATTTTTGTATTTATTATATTACCTGTAAATTTGGTATAATAATATAGACTTGTTGATACACCTATTTAAACCTCGATTCCAATCTATTCAATTTAATTTTCTTAAACAAAATATTTTAAAACCTCACCAACGATATGCATTCGAATAATTATATGGTAACTTATTAAAATGAGATTAAAACTTATGAAGTAATAATTTCATTATTTTTATTTCATTATCACCGTAAATCCAGGCAAAAAACAGAAGAAAGAAATAGGATACCTTATGATTGTAATTATAAAAAAATCTCTATTATATCTAATCTTTTTCACTAATTGCAACTAAATGGGCTTCAATTTCATTCTCCTTCAATTGCTTGAAACGACGTCTCTCGTCAACAATCGCCACCTCAATTTCGCTAGATTTAAATTCAACTCCAACTACTGTGGATAATGCTTGAATGGCTAGTTGAATTGTTTGGTCACGATCGTAGTTTGTTTTCTTTTTTAATTTTTTTTCCAAATAATTTGACGTTTCAGTCGCTTTTACACCGACAGCACATCCTAAAATAAAAGTAGAGATTAAAAAAAGAATGAAATGGGCGCGAGATGTCAAATTGTTTAATTAAAACAAAAGTATGCTATTAGATGATAAATGAGACAATATATGAGAAAAAAAATCTATTAAACGTGCCTCTATATCCACAATAGTAACCAGCTGGATCAGTTTTATAAAGTAATGGTTTATTATCCTCAAAACTTATCAACATCATGCTTGTACCATACGGTCTCATACCGGCATTCTGAGTGTATACTTGAGCAATGTCGGCCATTCGTCGAGTAAGTGTTTCAACCGGAATATCATAGCCAAATTTATATTTAAAATTAGCAGCTTCATACTTTGCTCTTTGAACTTGGGCTTGAGCATCGGGTGTAAGACCGGTCACACAACAACCAATTGATGGTGTGATACGATATAGATTAGTAACCGATTTAGGATCGAGCAACTTATCAGGCACTTTTTTTTGTGTAACAACAACAGCCGTATCACTTCCTATGAATGTATAAAATAATTCAGAAACAATTATTAATTTTCTTAATCCAACGTTTTATAAATTTTACATGAAATTAAATCATAAAACTTGCCTTTTAAGCCGACAGACGTAAGTCCAGCCTGATTAATTGCTTTGAATGCATATTCCACCTGATAGAGACGACCTTCCGGTGAAAAAATCGTAATGTGACGATCAAAACCTGCTGATTTCATAATTTTGTTTACTTATTTACCTTTATATTAAGATCGAATCTTTTTAAACTTATCAAATAAAAGAGTAACACACAGTGAAATAAGGAATGATTTTGTATTTTTTGAAATGCGCCTGCCAAATGTAGAAAATTGTTATGATTTGCCCAATAAGAGGGCAGCATTGATAAACTCTTTATTTTATTATCGAAATTAACTAATTGAAATAAATGAGCTCACCTTGTTGTTTTTTTTTCTTTAATTAATAGATTGATAAAGAAATTAATTTTAAGTAAAAAATACCTAAAGATTGGTTCGATTATAAAAATTTTGCAAAAATAAACCGAAAGATGAATGAGCCAATTTATCAGCTTAACTACTAATCGCCGACTCACTCGGCGTACTATGTTTATAAAAATCTTGCGTTCAATGCACTTGATAAATACCGAAAAATCGTCATTTATCAAATTATTGATGATTTAAATAAAACCGTTTTTGATTAAATATGCTTTCAATTACTCGAATTTTGAAGGCATCTATTATTCGCGAGTATCAATTGATTCAACTACACAAGCATTCTAAATGCTTTATCAATCTGATGAGAATTAGCGGCACAGGTGATCCGTTCAAAACGACAATTAAACGTAAAAAAGAAATAACTGATCCAAACAAGCCTAAATATATTTACAATGAAAAGCCTGAATGTTTACAATGGGCAAATTGGCATACGTTGGCTGACATAAAAAAACGTTTCATAGTATCTGAATACTTTCCAACTCGGGTTTGTTTGTTGCATATCTTTCGCTATAAATCACTACCATTTGAATTGAGGGAACACTCACTCAATACGATTCGCAATAAATTTCCTCGTTATTCACGATGGCGATCAGGTAACCTACGGTATCACTGCATACTAACTGGTCGTCCAAGAGGACGTGTGATGAGGTTCAAAGTCAGCAGATTCTTGTTCAGAGAAATGGCAGATTACAATAAATTATCTGGCGTAATGAAAGGTAAATGGTAATTATGTGTATACAAATATATTAAAATTTGCAATTCCGTCAATAAATATATTATGAAATAAAAAAGAATTAATCTGATAATTAATCAACGTAAAAGTGTAAATTAAAATACAAAATAAATTATTATTCAATTTTAATTTGTTGTATAAAATTTTGAGAAAATCTTAACATTAAATAGACCTTCTAAAAGTGATTATTGAATTATATAGAGATTCGCAATTTTTTTGTACTTTTTTGTTTCAAATCGAATGATTAGATGATTCATTGGACTTCAAAAATATTTGTTGTCAAATTGACATTAAGACTTGAGTTGTTATCTAAATTTGTATTTAGATGCAAATTTGAACTAGTTAATGTATCTAGATCAATTGTCCCTGCATCAGATAATTCACCATTTAAATCATTGTTGTACATAAGCTTTGGAGTGTCATTGAATATTAATTTTTCTTGATTAAAATGAAAATTGCCTGCTAAATCGATTACTTTTTCATCGCTTGAATGCTCATTAGCAAGACAATCATTTGATTTTGATTGATCATTCGATATGATAGAGCTTTTTGTCGTAATTTGATGACCTATTTGATTACCAGATGTGTCGTTAATTAAATTCGACTGGCCATCATTTTTCTTTGATGACGTAGTCGGACTCTTATTCGATTTTTCATTTGATGATTTTATTTTTTTCGTTCCTTTTGATGCAACCGATACGGTTTTTTTTTTTGCAGTTTCATTGTCTTGCCGTTTCCTGGAAAAAAATTCAATTAAAGATTATTATTCACTTAATATTTTTACTTATTTATGATTACATCTTGTTGCTAATTATTAAAAGATTCTATCAAAACGTACTTTTTACTTGCCGAATTTAAAGTCATTTCTGTACGTTTGATTGGCTTGTCGTTTGTTAATTCATGATCACTTTCAGCATCGGTACAATCAGAACAATCAGATTCGCTGACATTCTCATAGGCCAATAGTCGATCGAGTAAGAAATCTCGATCTTTAGTTAATTGAAGATATTCATTTTGAGATTGTTTGAGCTGTTCTTGATATATTTCGTTCTCCTGGAATTAAAAAAAAATTAGTGTAAAGTGAATTAAACTACTCAAATTAGTGAACTTAATAATTTCTCAACTTTTTCGACTCACATAAATCAATGATTTCAATTTCAGTTTTAATTCTTTGTATTTTTGTTTGTAATCCATATTTCGGTTCATCTTTGTTAGATCATCGAACACCAGTCATCTTTTGATTGATAAGATCGAACAAAAAAAATAATCAAACATCAACAGGCATTCACAAAAGCGAAAAAGAAAATGTTTTTAAGAAAATAAAGTTTGCTTCTAGGAACTTTTGTAAACAAATTTAATTCGCTACACATGCGCAAAACATTTGAAATTTAAATACAAATTTTCGCTCACTCATATATTCAAATAAATATTTTTTTTGATAATTCATAAATCAAAATTATATTTATTTTTTATTTGATTTGATTAGATAAAAAAACCAAGAATTGCGAAATTATTTTTTTATCGACAACAGATTCATTCGATTTTAGAAATTTATAATAAAATGAATAGAAAATAAAAATGCACCAAAATTTGGAGAAAAAAAGAAACCACTAAAATTATACTAAGTGTCATTGTAAATCTTACTTCTAATTGTAATGATCATCTATTGTTTAAATAAAATTTGTATTTTTTTTACTTACTTTATTTATAAATATTAAAACAATTTCTTATTTATTATTTAATTGCCATAATTTTTCACGCTAAAATTCAAAAAAAAACATTGTATTTTTTTTTTTAATTCAACATAGATTTCAGACATTTTAAGAAACGTAATGAGAATTTTTACAAATGGTGTATAATCACTGATTTATCAGGTACATTTTAAAAAATTTTCATTTATCTGGATTCAAAATTAATTTATCAAACTAAATAAAAAATTCAAATCGACAAATAAAAATGATTTTTCTGATTAAATTACATCAAAATTATTCGAAAGAATGTTTGATCTGTTTTTTTATAAAGAATTCAAAAAATCTCCTTATTTTTACATAATAATATCAAGAAACTAAATTTATATTGGATAAGATGATGCTTATGATCTACAATTGCCATATCTGTGACTCATGTGCTGTGAATAAGAACCAGAATGAGAAAATCGCTTGCCTAAATATGAAAAAAATATGATCAGTTCATGATATTTAATTAATTGATTTATAAAACTTACCACATTTATCACAAGCAAAAGGTTTTTCTCCTAATTTTTATTATTATGAATCGAATGAAAGAATTAATTAGTATTCCGAAATATTCATACAAATAAAATTTTAAAAATTAAATAATAACAAATTGATAAAGATTGTACGAAAAATTTACCTGTGTGTAAACGAATATGTTCAGTTAGATGATGTTTGTGTTTAAATGCTTTATTGCAAAAATTACAAGAAAATGGTCTTTTACCTTGAGAATTTTTTTATAGCAAAATAAAGAAAAATTTAGTTTGACACCTCAAGCAATTAAATCTAATTCTATTTATGAAAAGTAAATAATTATAAAAAAAACAATTACCTGAATGCTCATATTTATGTCTAGCAAGAGAACTTTGCTTAGAAAATCCTTTTTCACATTCATCACATGGATAATAATTTGATGAACTGTTTGAGTCATTCGAATGAATACTTTCTCGATCGATGCCATTATTATCAATCGAAGATGTAAATACATTATTGATATTGGACAATGATTTTTCAGTAGTCAACTTCATTTTAGGTATTTTGGTTAATTTACTTTTTAGATCTATTGAGCTTTTTCGTTTTTTAGCCTGTTTGATTGAGAGATCGAGAGGTTCATCGTGTGTATCGAGTGATTGATTGTTCGATGATTTGAGTGTGACTGTTGAAGATGGATGATTAAATGAATTGAATGTTGGAATTCCTAGCATTAGACTGCAACTTGATAGAATATTACTATTCAGATCACTGTTTGAACTATTCGAAATATTGCTTGAATTATAAAGGCTGCTTAAATTGTCCAGATTATTATTTATACTTTCAACTTGATTTATTTTAAATAAATCTATTATTTTTTGTAAATCAATCTGATTATATATAGATTTCAAAAGTTGATTATCATCGATTATTTTATTGATTTCGTTTGATGAATTTAAACAGCTTAGTAGTATGTTAATTAAGTGAATGAGATCAATTGGTGAATTTAAAAATTTACTTAATTCATTCACGGCATCGCTTTTGATTGATAGATCTTCATTACTTGAATTATCTGTTGTTTCGTCATTTGATACAGTTTGTTCGAAACTTTCTCCGTCACTTTCAAAATACTTAGATTGCAGGCCAGAAAATTTTCCTTTATTAAACGCTGATAAATTTGTCAAAAATTTTTCACTTTTAACATTTTTTGTCGAATTTTTGATTGATGTTTTATTAATGAATTGATCAAGAAGTTGATCATTTAAACTGTCTCTTTGATTTTCAATAAATTCTTTTTGTTGCCTGTTAGTTTCATTACTTATTTTAACATTTATTTTATCTATTTTTACCTTATTTGTATTATAATTTTTGTCTTTAATATTTTTACTTTTTTTTGAAATGGATGTACTTGATTTTGTTGAAGCAGACATTATTGGAATACTTTCGTTTGTTATTAAATTCATGCATTTTTTGGTGCTCATATGAGATGAATAAGAACCAGAATGTGAAAATCTTTTGCCTGTGAAAAAAAAAGATACATATTGAATTGAAAATTAGTTAATATTCAGACAAAAAATTTTTCACCAACTACAAATTTATTTATGTATTCAATTTTTTCCGTACATTTTTAAAAATAGTAAGATTTGTCATAAAAGCGAAAAAATGATGAAACTTACCGCAATTGGTACACTGAAATGGCTTCTCACCTGAAGCATTAAAGAGAAAATGTATAATGAATTTTAGGTTTTAATTTTAAATATTTTATATTAAGAATTTACCTGAATGAATTCTACAATGTTCTTTCAGATGATGTTTATATTTAAATGCTTTAGAACATTCTGGACATTTGAATTTTCGTTGCTGATTTTTAATTAAAGATTTATATATTTTGCCATTATTTATACATTCTAATTCATCATTCAAAACCGATTGATTACCATCTATAAATTTTTCAATTTGATCTACTTCATGTATGTTCTGGATATGCCCTAAGAGTTCATTAAATCGATTCTCACCTCTGTACTGCTTTCCACATTCACTGCATCGTGCAATTTGCTGATCATCGTCGGTTGCATCTAAATCTAAAAACAAAGATAGTTTTTATTATCTACATTTTTGATAATTCCTATTCTAAACACAAATTTTTAATTCACTTTCAAATTAAATTGTCTTATTTTTTAACCAAAATCTTTCAATAAAAAATTAAATATAAAAAAATCGGTCAAATATTATTAATTGAATAAACTTTTAAAAAGGTAAATTTTTATAATTTATTAATTTCAATAAAGCTTTTTTTGCAAAATCTATGTGAAAATTTTTTTTTTTGAAGCCCTTTAATAAGGTAATCAACATAAAAAATTTCTTTCAGGTCTTAAAAATTAATTTAACTCATCAAAAGATTATTCGCCGACAAAAAAAGCAAAGTTTTTGTTTGAATTCACAAAAATTATTTTTTTTCTTTTTTTTTTATCGATTTCGAATTTTTTCATTCATGATTATGATTAGAAATAAGTTTCTTTTTAAATTCATATTTTAAAGCAAAATTATCTATTAAACCGGTATGTTTGTAAATTACTCAATTCATTAATTTATTAAATAGGTGAAATTTAACATCAATTACCTAAATAAATGTATTCAAAATGAAAAAACAAATACCAAAATTGTAATAATAGCTTTGACATCAAATTATAAATTTTATTCTTATTTATATTTATCTCCACTAAGTTCAATAAGGAAGCGAAAAGAAAAAATTTGAAATTATAAAACCTAATTAACATTGATGACTGAGAAGAATACCTAGAGCCATAAATTATCAAAATCAGATCAAACGATAATAAAAAATCAAAATTTTTAATAGTTTAAGTATTTAGAAAATGAATTTTCAAGCATCATTTATAAGATAGCTTAAATTTTTTTAATATATATATAATTAATAGATATTATGTAGGAAAATTAGATTAATAATTTAGTGTCATTTATTTTATTATATAAAATCACATAAACTCTAATAAATATACTTGAGTTTTTTTCTTCGATGAAAAAGGGTAATAAAAAAATCAGTTGATATGAAAATAGCTGCATCAATAGATTTGCATTATGTATCAAATCTGCATGAACTAATTTTACAGAAGTTTCGAATAAGAGCAAGTAAATTTTAGCAAATGAAGCAAAAGAGTTTTGATATTCAAACAATTATTCTCAAATGAACACGTGGACGGCCTGTGAAAATATAAATTTTTATTGAACAATTATTTGAACTTATAATTGCCAGCCAATAGATTCTCAACATTCATAAACTCTATCAGAAAATCTTTTATTTTGCCGGCGATAAAGGTAATAGTAGAAGTATGTTATGAACATTATTAATTTTACAAACTAAAATTTATTTCTACGCAGATGAGAAGAACTAAACAATAGAATCTCACCATGTCTAGTACACATGATGCAAGGGGCAACAGCTGCTATTTATGATTGAGACCATCATATAATTCAAATTACATATAAATTAGTTTTATGGATACATAGGATGTAACCATATTCAGATCAATTCATTGGATGTGTGCATAAAAATATTTCGTTGTGTATTTCGTATTTATAAATTCAAATGTACGCTTTTCAAACATTAGTTTTACAAATAGCTATCCTATACATCAAAATGCTTATGAGTTTCATATAAATTCTTATTGCTAATTTTTATTTAGGTACAGATTTTTTTAACTTTTTCAACATATTGTCTTAATTTAAATTGTGTTGAATCACATTTTTCTATCAACTTTTAAATATTGAACCTTTTTATATTATTTTTTACATATTCTTTGGTAAAGATTTTTATTCTGCGTCTTATTTTAAGTATTCTAATTAATAAAGAGAAATAAAAATAATTTTATTGTTCTTTTGAACTCAAATTTTCGTACTTTTTTCTTTTTCTTTTAGAAATTGGTTTAATTTACATAGATCACAGAGCTAGGTAATACAAAGGTTATAAAGCAATGTGTGAAAAAGAAAGTTACATATGGATTATTAAATGATCTTTAACCTCAAATTATGACTTAATACCTCTGATGCAAAAAACATAATTTAGATTATCTATTTAAACATTATTTATATACAGTCTTAACTTAAAAGCAAAATTTATTTTTTACATATTTCTTCTTTTTTAAATTATAATAAATTTTACCAAAACGAATGATTTACAAACATGAATTCAAATACCAAGATTCATTATTATAGAAGAAATTTTTCTCAGCAAAAAAAATATTATTTTGATTCATA
This sequence comes from Acarapis woodi, assembly GCA_023170135.1. NCBI lineage: Eukaryota > Metazoa > Arthropoda > Arachnida > Trombidiformes > Tarsonemidae > Acarapis > Acarapis woodi. Next base: position 8,779 of record BLXL01001130.1, read on the forward strand.
ATTCAAATAAAATTTATAAATCAATATGGTATAAATAAAATTAAAGATGATTTTTTTGGACAAAAATTAGCATTCAAAATGAAGCGAAAATCATATATGGCTTGCTTTTTGCTTGAATTAAATAAAAAGAGAAATCGACTTAGGATTTCATTAGTCGCTCTTTTTTATGAAAACAGTAAGGAAAATCTAATGAACTGTCATTTTCAGACCTGGAATGATTTTGTTAGAGTACACGAACCAAATAAAGTGATAAAATTTATCGCCAAACTTAGTCTCTACATTACCTTTAGATAATGTTTTAGCAAGATGTTTAAATGAAAAACGAATGTAATTGGAGAAAAACTTGTCAAAATGTTAATGATTGTAGCTAAATTAATAAAAATTAAAAATTTGTCGATCAATGTGGGATCTAAAAAAACGAACAAAAAAAGTAATTAAAATTTAAGAGGATAATAAGGATATCAAAATTTTTTGTACCTTTTTGCGACTAAAATTTCAAAAAAATATTTAGTCAGGGGCCTTTTTTTTACACCATAAAATAATAATTAATTCAACTGTCAAATATCTTAAATGTTAGAGGTCATTGAATGGTATGATCTGGTAACTAATAATAGACAAGAAAATCCAAAGCTAAACAAACAGGGTATTAAAAAATATGTGTGCTTATTTCAGCGGTCTATTCCCTCAAATCAATATTTTTCAGCATATAAACTTTGAAATGTCAAGGTTACTTTTTATGATTGAATAGTTTGAACCTCACTGGAACCCTAGGCTTGTACAATCGAAGTTTTCTATAGTATAGACCTTTGTGCCTTTGATGTAGTTCTAGCTCTCATTATTAAAATCGAAATAATCAAAGTAAAAGAGGATTAAACATATTTCAATGAACAATTACAAATCTGTTGATGCTTTAATTTTTTTGAACTCAAAAACATTTTCTTCGAATTTTATCAAAACATACTTAAGTGCAAAAATGAATTGAAAAAAAATAATTAAAATGATGCTCAGCGGAAATGCTCGAATCAGTGTTAAAATACAATTTATTTTTTCAAATTCCAAAAGCAATTATTGAATCCTCAAAAAAAATTTAATGATTAAAATTCACCTTGATTGTAAAATTTCAGAAGTTTTCTAATCTTTTGTCTCTAAATCACAATTATCAAAAAAATCAATTAAGACTCGAATGGTGATTAAAATATTATTTTATCGTAATAATTTGATATATCATAAAAAATCATAAAAAGAAATTAAATTTTATTTTTTATATTATAAAATAACTCATAACACCATAAACTAAGATCAAAGCAAATAATCGATGTCCATAAATTTAGACGCTAAATAAGCTTAGTTATCAAATTCAAATGTTTTACTTATTGAACAATTTTAGTTTTGAATTTGAAAGAATAAATTTTTAATCAGATTAAAACTGAAATTCATCGGCTTGAGGTATTAAATGAACCTCCCGAGAATTGAATAAACTAACAAAGAAAGTATTTAAATGAAAAATAATTTCTATTAGCACATTGTTAGTATCTTAAACTGACCAATTGCTTTATTAATATAAAGTAAATTTTAGATCTCATTTTAATTCACCACTTGCCTGCGATGTATTATCTAGGACAAATAGTGTGTGAATTTACGTGGGATGGTCTTCCTCAAAATCTTGTTTACACATACTCTTTTTTCTAAATTGAAAATCACTCTTGAGATCAGGTTTATCCTTTGCAATTTTCGTTTACAAAAAAATTTAAGCGAATATTCACATTTACTTAGCTAACTGTATAAGCAAATTGAAAAAGGATGAATTTAGAAATCTATTATCAAATATATGATCTTGATACAAATATATTGGTATCGAATCATAACATGATTTTTATCGAAACTGTTAAACGTGTTTTTAATTCAAAATTTTAATTCAACTCTAAAAATCTAAAATTTAAGATTATTGCCAAACTTATTTCACTTCTAATAATCTAGACATAGATCTGAACATTTTGATAAGTAGTGACTGAGTTAGTTAAATAATTTAAATAACCTAGATGAAGAGTAGTCTATATAGTATGAAGTTAATAAATTAGAAACAAAAATTCAAATGGCTGGAATGGTTAGAATATTTCATCGCTTGCATTAGGAATAAATTCTTAATATTGAAAATTTCTTCGATTTTTTAACTGAATAAACTTAGTACTATTTAGATAAAGGCCTATCAATAATCAAGCAGACTTAATAAAGCTTATTTAGTAAACTCGTATAGAAAAGATAGATTAAAAGAAAATACATTGGCTATTTTAAATAAGTAGATATAAGCATATCTGAGAAAAAAAAAGAACAAAACTATGAACGTTAAACCAGAATATTTTAAAAATTGAAAACGCATAAATGAAAAATCTAATTTCAATACTCAAGTAAAGCTTCTTTTTTGAAGAGAGAAAGGATTAGATGCTTATTGTTTCACTAGATATAAAAAAATCGGAAATGACGGAATACTTAGAATTGTATTTTAAACACCTTATTTTATTCACATTATTTTCTATGTATTTTTATTTTAAAGCTTCTATAGGTAACCACTGGTCAAAAAAAGATTTACATGGCTTTCTAAAAAAAATTTTATCAATCAAAAGCATCTCTCTTACTCAAAATGACCATTCGTGATACTCTCTTTTTTAATCATAATTGCATTAAATTAATAATTTTTCTTTTCGTATAAACATTCATATCAAATAATCAGAAATTTTATCAGAAAAAAAATTTGAAAATTTTCACAAAGTAATGATACTCTGTATATTTGTCAAAAGTTAATTGAATTTAATTAATTTTTTTATATATTTTAGATTTTTTCACAAAACTCAACTCATGAAAATTTCAACATCAAAACGACTTTCCGAAAATTCTTGATTAATACTGAAAATGTTAAATTCATATATAAATGATTTTGACTTATTTAGTTTAGAAGTAATTTCAAAAGTGTTTTGGACATTTGATGAAAATTATAAATAGCCAGCAATATTAACTATTGATTATTAATAAAACATGATACAAAATATTAAAAAACTGAATACTATCAACTTATATTTTTCTGAAAAGTCATTGGTTATTTATTTTTTCCTTTATTTTTTTTTATCCCTTTTTGAAATTAAAAAAAAATTAATTTATATAATTATAAAAATATCTAAAGAAATACTAGTTGAGGAAATAATAATAAATGACTTTGATATGGTTTATTCAATTAAAAATTACAAAGTAATGAAGTGAATTACTCAAACATAAGTTTTAAAAAATTCGATTCAAGCTTGGCAAATTTATTACATTTTTTTTCAGATCATATTTACCAATTAAAAAAATGCAAAATATTTTGAGCCTGAAATTTTTGGAATTGTTAGAAATTTGAAATTGAAGAGAAAAAATTCAAAATTATCTTTTTTGAGAAGTTTATGAGCTCAAAGCTAAGATCTAAGATATTTTTGCCATAAAATTAGAACACTTTAATTTTTTGATTTTCAGATTATAGTCTATTATTTTGATCTCAACTATAGAATCATTTGAACTTTATCTTATTATTAGAAAGGGAAAATTAAAAAAAAATTTTTTGTGAAAACTATCACGAAATAAATTTCGTTAAATAAATTTTCAGGTAAACAACAATTCAAGCGGCAATTATTCAACTTTTTATAGGATAAAATGCAATCGAAAAGTTACTTAAATTTATTAATCATCGATACAAAATATTGAAATAATTCCTTGTGACCCCATGCAAAACAATAATTTAACTTGATTTTTATGCAAATTAGTCGATATTTTAAACTTGTCTAAAATATTTTCATATATTTTAAAGTACAAATTGAAATAGTACCCTTTAATAAAAGTTGAAATATTTTTAAATAATATTATGATGTTAGAAACCTCATTAATTTATATCAAAAAATACGTCTATAAATAAGATATCAAAAAACTAAATTATAAAATACCATCAAATTAAAATCTAATAAGAACATTTTAAAAACAAGTTATTATTTATTTTGTATTACAAAATACATTAGATAAGATAAATCATACTATTCGATATGTTTCTATTTTCATTATTTAAATTGAGAGAAAAATAAGACCTATTTTTAAATCAAAATTGTGAAATTTCGATAAACAAAAATATTCTATTCTTAGAAATTAAAAAAATCTGTAGTCGATTTCAAATAAAACTTAAAATTTATTTGTTCTAATAAATATTACAACCTTCGAATTGATTTGTATCTAATTAAAAAAAATTTGAGATTTTTTTTTCTGTTTTTAAGAAAGTAAAAGTCAGTAAAATTAATATCTAATAAAAAAAAATTCTTAAATCATTCATATAAAATAAAATTTTTACTCACAAAAAATGTAAAGCATAATAATTTTTAGTTGGAAGTTTTTTTTGCCTTTTAGTCATAATTCAATAATTAGAAAGCATCGAATCCTTTTCATTTTCTAAATTTTTATGCAAAAAATGAAAATGGAACTAATTATTATTGTCATTTGGATCTGCGATTATTACTATGATCAAAACCAGAAAATACATGATTTATTTATTCAGATTTGATTATAAAAATTTTTGTAACCAATATACTTGAAATAATTTATCTCGATAATTTGACTCTATTGTAAACTCACTGATTTTGATATAAAAAGTTGAGTTGGAAATTTAAATATACTGAAATTTCTAATGATCCAATGCTAATGAATTTTATCAATTGCAATTCATCGAATAATGAATCCTTCATTTTTGAAAGTTATTCGGCGAACTAAGGCTTACTTTGTGTCAATTTTTGATTGAACTTTATTACTTAATATCTTATCTCACGCATGAGATGCCGAAAAAAATGAAATCTTGTCTGCCAAATTGAGATCAAGCTTTTAGGTCAGTGTGCGAAAAAATTTTATGAAATTGATCATAAATAAGTAAATTTTTTTCTATAAATTTAAGAAATTGAGATGTAAATAACAATTGAAAAAAATTCGAAAATTTAATTTTTTTGATTTACATTGCCAAGAAATTTCTATTTTCATTTTTCTAACAAATCATGGTATTATTCATGATTAAAAACTATGGTTTTGCAAATAAAAAAGTCTTGAAGAAAATTGTCTATCAAATGGTCTGAAGCTAACACAGTGACTCAATTCTGTCGGTGATTAGTGTTTACATAAGAAAATTGATAAAAAAGCTTAACCGTCAAACAACAATTTTTTTAAAAATAATTTGTCGTATTACGGAATTGAAAATCTAAATGACGTGTGAAAATATTGATACCTTCAAGGCACTCAGACACATAGAGGTCACAATGATGAAGATGTTTACTAAATTTTTCAATTTTAGCAGTTTTTGCAATAATTGATTCACTCTTTTTTTTCTTATTTAATTTCCCAATAGTAAAACTTACTAAAGACCATTCAATAATATTTTTCAATTTATAAAAAAAAAAAAAGAAAATTTTTAAATACTTTTTAAAATTTTATTTTCAAATGCACACACGTAACACACTAGGTATTTCTCACAAAAATAGAGAATGATGAACAATCTATTATAAAATATACGATGAATGAAAAGTGATAAGCATCGAGATCAATCAAAAAAGAGCTCAAGAGAAAAAGTGATAAAATGTTTATTAAAAATTTTCATAGTTCAATTTAGTCGGAGCATTTCCTTAGAGCATAAAAGTGATGAAGAGAGAATAATTTCGTAACGATAGAAAGTACATTTTCGAAATTTTAAAAAAAGTTTTAATATGTTCAAGTATAATGTGATAAGCTTGGAATGAATTTAGATTTTTTATATGGTAAATTAGCCTTTACAATGCACATTTAAGAACCCAAGTGCGAATTCTTATTGTATAATAGAATGTTTAAAATTTATAGAAATCATTTTGGGTCAAAATGTAGTAATAAATTTACTATGTAATATACAGTGTGTATATTAACAACAAAATTTAGGTCTGTTGAGTTCAAACAATCATTGGATTTCAAACTCAATTTAATTTTGAATTAAAAATAATAAAAACAACGATAGTCAATTGATTAAAGTACGCATTAGCACTTGATATTCACCCGTAAGATATTAAAATTTTTTTTTTCGAATTGTTCAAAAATAAAAATGGAATAGTTTTTCTCTTTAGAAGACCAATTAAATGCGTTCTAATAGAAAGTATTAACCGAAAAAAAAATTTGATTACACACTTATTGAAAAAAATTATTTTTCAAGGTACATTTTACTAATAAATAAAAAAAAATATTCATATGAATTTATTTATTCTGAAAATACACAAATTATTTAAAATTATTAAAACTTAGAATTATTTATTAAAAATAAAAATATTTCTCTAAAATTTTCATTTTGTTGAGGTGTCAATCGTTAAACAATCTAATAATCAATCACTTAACCTCATCTGAGAAAATTTAATGAAGACCTTGATAAAGCGTCAAATATTTCAAAGAACTTTATTTAGGAACAATGTTTACCTATAGTAATTCAGAAAAAACTAGAATATCAAGTACTAAAATAAACACTTCAAGTCAATGCTATTACTAAAAAAATTTATATTCAATATATTATCAGTTTATATAAATTAAATTGTTTAATTACATTTATTCAATTCATATTGAAAAGAATATTTTAGTACCTGAATTATTCGAACTTAGTCACTCCATCGGAAATCAAATAAAACAATTCTATTTAAGCACTTTGAGATTCTAATAAGTTCGATACAGACCAAGCCTCACCTTTAAATAAACTTTGGTTTTTGGTCTTCTATTTTGTTCAAATAAACATCATTTTTTAGGGCTCTAATCAAATAAATATTGCTGATGGCTTAATCGCGACAAACTTTAAAGATACACTTGAATAATAAAAACAAACGAAGTGTTAAAGTAAATTTATTCGTGTGTCTAATTCTGTAGGTTTTAATATAAACAATTCTTATTAAAATTGTTCATAAATTTGTGTCATATATTTTTTCTACCTTTTTTAGATTTTAAATTTCGAAACACGATATATTTGATTAATAATCATGATCATGCATATAATAAAATAATGCACGTATGATTTGCGAAACGAATTTTTGATCAAAATAAGTTTGACGAACATCTCAATACTCGGCTTATAGAAATATTTTGAAAGACGAAATCGAGAATCCCGAAATTTTGAATCGATTTCATCATTTTTATTTTTTTTGAAAATCCAATGAAAAAAAGGCTATCTATCTAATAATCAAACCTACACATTCAAATACTTATGTTTTGAAGAAATTTCTTAATCGGACTAATTTTAATTCGTTTCACTTAAAAATATATGCTCACTATTATCCGAATATATGACTCTTAATCTTCAAACAAAAAATGGCGATGAAAATAGGTAAATTTCTATGATTTTTCAAAATTTGAGTCTTGACATCATAAATGCCTGAAGTTTTAAAATATCTAAAACAACTAAAAATAGTCAATGAATCGAAAATTTTTCCAACATTATCCAAAAAAAAAAAAAAACAATTTTTCATCATTTAAATCTCTAACTGTGCAATAGATTCAAAGATGTAAAAAAAATTTTATTCGATCGATGCAAAAAGATGAAAATTTTTCCGCTAAAACTCATAGCGAATTCGATCATATTTGGATTGATAGAAAAAAAAATTCTAATCCTGTTGAATGAGTGGATTTTTCATAATCAAACGAAAAGAGATTTTCTTAGTCTTTCGAAATGTTTGAAAATAAGTAGATCCTGCTGAGTTTGTGAATCGTCTGAAAAAAATGTCCTCAAAGGTGTGAACTAACGATTTTGCAACTCATAAATTATTCGCCAAAAGTGTGAATTGCTTTCGAAAAAAAACTAAATTTATGTATTGACTTTTTAAATGTAAAGGATACAAATATTAAATGACATTTACGAACCCACGCCAACTTTCTAAATTTAATAGAAAATTTCTTAGGTACATTTGAAAGCTAATAGATGAAATCAGAGTTGAATTCTCAAACTAGTCTGATCAAATAATATTGGATAATTTTTATTGAGTTTTTTGATGAATAATGCTTTCACAAAAATAGAAAATTGTTGTTATTTTTTTCCATAAAAAACACATTTTTCATAATTTGCAAATCATCAGTTGAGGTTCTAAATCATTATATAATATCTATTTTGCGGACCAAATTTTAAAATTCTGGAAAATACAATGAAACATATTATTATAAATTCAAATAAAAAGTGTTTGATATGCATCAAACGATTAGCTAATCTGTCTTCACGCTTGATTTTTATTCATGAATTAGGTTTGTTTTTTGCAAATAATTTATTGAAAAAAAATTATATTTTTTCAAATTTTATTCTATAAAGGTAAAATTTCAAAGTAATTATTTTTAAAGTATAAAGTTCACAATTCAAAATCTTAGCATTCTTAGGCCCAAAGTGATGTCAAAATCACAAAGTCTATAAATTGTATGCTATTTAAAAGTATGCTTGACAGATTGAACTTTTGGCGTCGGCCACTTATTCGAGAATGAATGGTTGTAAATCATTCTAGGACAAAAATTTTTCTTTCCGATGAGAATAAAAATGAACAAAGGTATTCGAATTTGTTTGGTAATAACAGAAACCTCCAGAATTCAAAGCACTAGTATCTTATATACAATACAGAATAAAAATGATTAAGATTATGGTGAAAAAATTGTATATAACTTTGAAAGTTCGCTCAAAAAAAAATTTTAGTCAAAGCTTGATTCACAGCTCGAATGATCGGGCTATGAGTGAATTCATAATCCATGAACACGAGATCTATTAATAGCAATAAATATCGAAAAAGACATTCTAAAATGATAGAGGATGAAAAATACCTAATAAATGCCACTCAAACAAGGCTTGGCCTGGGGCCAAAAAAAGTAAACTAAAAATTTTCATTCAAACTTTTATCTTATTCATCGGGCTATTTTACTAGAATGTTTATTTAAACGCCCATTCTAAAGATTATAAAACTAGAAATTTGGTCATTTTTATTAGTCTTTTTTCAACATTGCTCTATAGAACAAGAAGTGATCTGATATTCTGTAAGTTGAAAGTTTTTTAAACGCTTTTTTAGAAATCTGATAAATTTATTCATCTCCGGGCTACAAAGAGAGACGATAGAAAAGCAAACACAATTGTCCAGTTATTTGATTAGAATTTTGATTAAAAATTTTTAATTCTACACAAAACAATAAATCTAAAAATTTGCCAGTTGAGATTCAATGATTCTTTTATCATCAAGTATTATAAAATTGAAGACTAATTATATGACAATATATAAAGCTTAATTATTTAAAATTGGATACATAATGAATAATTTTTTATTTATTTGTTATTTTTTTCAAAATTTGAAAAATTATTTTACATACTGATCAATTAAGCTTTTGTATTCACACTTTTTACGAATAATTAAGATTGGAAAAAAAGAACATTGAAAACATCAGTTTTTCATTTTAATTATGGATATTAAGAATTGACTAAACAACATGTAATCAAATCCCATCATACAAATCTTTCTAAACACTTGCGCAAGCAAATGAATTTTCAAAATCAAAACGTTCGATGTAAAAATTCCAAAAAAGACCTGTTTTTTTTTTTTGTCGACCTTTCTTACGAACTAAAAATTAGAAATGAGACCTTAAATGTAACAGACGTACAGTTATGATCTGGCAGCACATTGAATTTTTTGATGATACTACAACCAAACAACACAACAAAATCTCTAATGAATTCATTTAACACAGTAGCTTAGGGGCAAATATTTGAGGATTCTATTTCGTGCTGAATGTTCTATAACCAGACGTACTAGACATGTGAATATAATTTGGATAATTTGCAGAATATTTACTAAGTTAATACATTGCATGCATCAGATGTCAATTCATATTGATCGGGAGGACTAAACACATAAATTCTAGATTAGAAAAGTTCTCACATGTTAGTGAGTAGGTGGACTTTAGATTTGAATCGTTCGTTTATTTCACATCTGGTTAAAATTAGCTCAAAGTTCTTAGGGCAACATATCGGCGATGTCATTATCGATATCATTTTACGAAATAGATTTCTAATTATGAAAAGTTTGACTGCTTGGTCAAATTTTTTTCTTAGAACAAATTGTATGTGCGCTTTCATTAATTAAGCCAAATTATATTCAAAAAATAATTTAAGATCCGCTTTTAATGCATTTGAATTATTTTTAATGTGGTTAAGTTTAATTACCTGTAATATCGCTTCTAGTTAGTTAAAAAGACAATAATTATTGAACTTGCAATCTTTATATATAGATAAGGTTTTTTGTTATTAGAAGATTAGAAATTACAAATTTTAGACTAATAAGATTCGATACATTTGCAATAACTGATATTTCAAATAATTAAAAGGCTTTAAAATATAAAATTTATAAGTTTTTCACAAATTTTCTAGATCATAATGTTTTTGTATTTTTAATTAATGCAATCTATCTATCGAATTTATAATAGAGATTCTTTAATTATAAATATATATCTTCCAATAAATATTTATCATTTAAATTATAGATATTCAGTCCTAATAAATAAAGCAATGAATTCAAAATTCAAAAAATTTGGCGAACGTTCGATAAAAAAATATCTGAAGCTGAATTATAAAGAAAATATAATTTTTTTTTGTTTTCGAGAAATTCTTAGAATTCATTCACCTAGATCTTAATAATTTTAAAAGTATTCAAATAGCATACACTTATTTCTTGTACATTTACATTGATTTAAAAAAAAATTTGAATTTTAAACTGACTACATGATTTTGTTGTAATTGTACTCTGTAGAGTCATTTGAAAACCTATTAGATTTAAGGTATAAAAACAGGAAATGTTTAATCAATAGTATAATTATAGGCAACAAAATAGTCATCAATACTCGACATACCAAAATGAACACTAATTTTTAAAGTTTTGAAAAATCGAAATATAAAATAAAATGCTTGCATATTTAAACTTATTAGTGAAATGTTTATTTTAGAATTTCAATTCGATTCGAGAAATTCTATTGCACAACAAATATATTCTGTGTGTAAGTTCGTATCTTAAATTCCAATCCCAATTTTATTTATTGTCAAAAGTTAAATCAGTAAACACATTCCATTCGAATAGGTAATTAAAAATCGAATTTAGTTGAGCTTGAAAATGAAAATCATTGAATCTCAAAGGTTCAAAGCTCTTATATGCGAAATATCATAGGCTCGAATTTTTCAAAACTTACAAGGTAGAAAAATCACAATGAAAAATAGCAAATAAAAGAAATTAAATATAATTTGTACTTGAATACTTGAATTTGTGTATTTTAGTAAGATTAGTGACTTTCAACCTAGAAAATGCAACCTTTATTTTGTTCGAATTTTTTATTGAACGCAGAAAAGAAATAATTGATTTAAAAACTATCATATGGTATATATATAAGAATAATTACCTAACCCGAATATAGTCTGATCGAATTCAGTAAATTAAGAAGACTAAATGCTAAAAATTCTAAGAATAATTGGAACAAAAAATTTCTACTAAACGAAACAAAAATAGTTACAGAAATATTTATAAAAAATCGATTAATCTCACCTTTTGATTTTAATCAAGCATATTATAATTGAAATTGAAGATTTACACTAAGTGAATTTTGATTCACAAAAATAGCGAAAATGAATAAAATAAGAAAAAACGAATCAATGATAATCCTAGAATTTATTAGAAATTTATTTTTAATTTTATTAGTTTTTTCACATTGGCAAAAGCTTTTAAAACTAATATTAATAAATTAAATTTAAACGAAAAAATATTTGAAAAGCATGATTTTTGTTTTTAAATTTTTTAAATTTTTTAAATTTTCAGAATATTTCGAGATATATGGTAAAAAAAAAGATGTATTGAAAATATAGTGAATCATCTCACTTTTGCTATTTTTATAAATAAATATTTGTGACTTATAAACTCGATTATTATCAAAATTCATCCGAATGAAAAAGGACTAATAATACTAGTTTTGAAATTAAGTAGCATGTTCAGTTGAGATGTCACTAATTAGACTTTAACTCATTTGAGAATGATTTTGCATGATAAATCTAAAATTAATTCTGAAATCTATAATTAGAAAATATATTGTAACCTCAAATTTTAAGGAATATTAGTAAAAAAAATGCATTTATAATCTTTACTTTTGTAATCTTTATTTTATATAATATAGCACTTGATATGCTTTCCACCTCAAAATATTCACTTTGAACGCTAAAAATAGTACAAAGTGTATTATTAAATATGATAAACATTAAAATTTATTATTTAAAACTTTTTCCTCGATTAAAAAATCATTATAAATGAATGTGAACTTTTAGTTTTTTTTTCTGCTAATGAATAACACGATGGAGTTCTGGATGAAAAGGATATTAATTTGAATAAAGAAATTAAACAAAAAAAAATTAAATTAATATTCTAAAGTGCTTAGAAACAAGTTGCAAGGAGATCTGCATAGTACTAATAGTTTTTATACAGCTGCCTACAATGATAACACAGTAAGTGTGCTCAAATAAAACGGCGAAAAGTATAAATTATCGAAAAGACTTTTTATTAAGTAGATGAAAAAGGTATTCAAATCGTTTGAATCATTAAGCTTGAGAAATAATTAATTTTGCCAACAACGAACATTATTTAGATTTTACTAGGATAAATTAAAAGATAAGATTCAACAATACATAAAGGTTATTAAATTTATAAGGACATTATATTAAATATTGTATTCAATATCACATCAAATTTTATATTAAATAATATATGGTTGAGTGTATCAAAACGTGTTCAAAATTTCTAAAGTTAAAAGATGACTTATAATCATTTTATCGTGTTTAGGTAAATGAAAAAAAAAGAAATGGTGAAATTGAATTAAAAATTAATAATTATCGTTCGAAGACGATGGCTGATTTGAATATAATTGGGAAAGTGAATACAAATAGTTTAAAATAAAAAAAAAATCACGAATATTTTTAATAAAATGAATAATTTCTAATTAATGTTTAAAAAGAAAAAAAAATAAAATTTTTAGGAAATTCTGTAAGAAAAAAAAGAAGGATCTTAATTTGGAAGGCCTAAATAAGTTGGTAAATTTCTGTTGTAAAAAAATATTTTACTAAAATTTTTAAATCGTCAAGATATTATTATATAAACATGTTATGTTATTATGAAAAACGCTTAATAAGGCATAAAACAAATTATATTTTTATTATTATTGCAGTCAGATACCTATTGAAATGTATTTCGCCGATATGAAAAAAGAAAAATTTGTATATAAAATTTTGTGATTGAGTAATTCTATCAAAATTTTCTTATCGAAAGTGAATATATAAAAATAAATAAATGTATGAAAACAATATTAATATTTTTCTTGCAATTTTCATTATAAAAATAATTTAAATCACAAATTTTTTTCGCGAAATTTTAATCAATTTTAATAAATATCAAGATTATAAATTCAAAAAAAGACCAATTTTTTCAGCATTTGACTCAAAAATTTTAATGCGAATTGTTTTATCAAAAAAAATGATGATTTCTTAGTTGAAGAATTTTCGAAAGTTAGTTATATTAATCATTTCCAGTTATGGTTAATATAGCAAATCTAAAAATAGATAAATTTTATCGGAAAAAAATTTAGATTTGATAATGAAAAAAACGAAGCAAAAATTTTTGATATCATTAGTTTTTATAGGAAGATCTAAAAGTGACAATCAAATTTGATAATTAATGCAAAAAAATATATCATTTCTTTAAATCTTTAATTTATGATAATCAGCAATCCAACAATGAATTTTATTTTGAACTTAAGCAAATTTATAAATAAAAATCAGAATTGTGTTTTTTTCAAAATATAAATCATATTTTAGTGTTTATCTTATATAAAATATTAGTCGTAAAATTGAATCATCAAGAGATTTCGCAATTTAAAAATTCATATTATCGATTTGATCCGCCCAAAAATCAGAGTCTGGAGATAAATTGGCATCCTTGTGATTTTTTATTGCAATGAAAATTAAATTTACCTTTGAAAATAACAACTAGCAAATTTTCAGACAACATCAGATCACTTGGTTCGATTTGTAAGTGTCTTTGCTGAGGGCTATTTTATAAAGCTTTTAAACTCTTTAAATATTTTTTTTAACTGTCTAAAACAATTTTTTATTTTACACCGAATAAACATCTTTTGATCGTATTAAAGATTCAAAGAAAAATGCATATATAATGCAAGTCACAATAAGTGTGTATTTCATTTTCAAACAGTCACTTGTTCACAACAATCTTAGCAGACACATGAAATTAGATTACAAAATGACAAAAACGAAATTCTTTTGTTTTAAAGATCATGAGCAAAAATTTTAACAATTCAAGGTATACCAAGGTGATTGTGAGTACAATGTAAAAATTAAATAAATTTGATAACATTTGAAATTAATTTTTAAAAGAGAACATGAAGAAAAATATACGTATTTTTGGATTTAAGATATTATTCAAATACAAAAAGCGAAAGATACAAAATCCTTTAACATCATTTTCAAACAAAAATTGAGTTACCAAAAAATATTTAAATAAAACTACAAATAAAAAATTAAAAAGAGACTGAAAAATACCCTCAAGCCTCCTGCAAACAATGATGCCTTTTCAAAGCATGATTTTGATTTGAAAAAAAAACCGGCATATAAAAAATTTAAATGTTTCGCTTTAGAATTGAATAAAACCACTTCTTTTGTACAAAAAAAATTGCGGTAATTTTGTTTGCAAAAAAAATTATTTTAATTTTTAAGGTAAAATGTGTTTTGTTACAATTGTTTTAAAATCTTATTTAAAAAATATAAAATTCAGACTAATTAAAAAATCATATATGTCAAATTTAATGCTTAATGTTTATTAAATAAATAAAGAAAAAATGATATTTCAACGTGCGAGGTAAAAACTGTAAAAAATAACAATTATCAACGAATTAAATAATGCAGGTATTTTTTTTCATAAATTCAAACGCACCATGCTTCAAAAAATAACAAGAAATAATTAAATAAAGAATTGGAATTCCGGTCATGATTAATAAGTGAATCGAAAAGTGAAAGATTTGAAATCTCTTGGCTCTAAAATAATAGAAACAAAAAATTTTTTTGAATGAGTTTCGTAATATGATCAATTCAAAACTTATAGGCAACGAACGAAAAGAAAGGTGAAAAAATATAGGAAAAAAAAGGTTTTTTTTTTGAAACAAGAGACACCTGACCTTTATAGGTAAGGCATCTGTTGTAGAAAAATTTCAAACTGACGGTAAATACACAAAATTAGTGGAAATCTAAAAAATCGCCCCCCCACATCACCTCGATTGACTCTGCTATTGGATCGATCCGTGTTCTAGTTACGAAATTTATAGAAGGTAAGAAGATAACATATTATAGGAGAGACTTTGTTCTGTTAATTTTTTACATCCAAAATATCTTTTTACAATGCAAGCACTCACAATATTTACAGCTAAGTTTTTAAGTATGAAGGCGTACACTTTTGATGTATAAAATTTTAGTAATCAAATGAATTTAAATGAATTTAACATATTTAGATATTCAATTTTAATTCATGATTTTTTAAGATCAGGTGTGTACAATAAGTATTATACCCATTTTATTACTATATATGTGCCTAAATTTTCTATTTATTTTCTGATATTAGTTGAGGTTAATTTTATAGTATACTTTATGAAAAACTAAATAAGATTAGTGTACTTAGAATAAGTCATATTAAGAATTTAAATATTTTTATATCTAGAAAATTTATAAAAAAGAAATAAGGATTACGGACTCGACAAAAAATGATGTTAAAAGAATATTAAGTGGACTTTGAAGCTAAATAAGTAATTGTGCGCAGCTTGAATAATTAGAAACCTACAGACTAAATTAAAAAAAATTTGATTAATTTTTGTTTAACATTGCAAGCACATATTCAGGAAATTAAAATGCTTTTTGTGTACACACGTCATAAAGTATGCGAATTCTTTTACTAGCAATCAAATTCGTACTTTATGATTTGAAATTTCTAAAAAGTTTAAAAATAGATTATTTTAACTTAATTTTTTAACAAATCAGACAGCAAAGTTAAAAGTTCAATGAGCAATTTACTTAAAATTTTGAGAATTTGTCTCAAATTAAATTTTTAAATTTTTTCGAGTCATACAATTTTCTGAATTTTAGTCATAATTTTTTCAAATAATTTACAAATCTAGTAACCTCCATAAAAAAAAATATTTTTAAATCTTGATATAATAAAAGAAACTTATATGAAAGAGCGAAATATACTTAAAAAGTAAGATTAAACTTCATTTTTATTAAAAATATCAATATTTTTTTTAAATTTTTTTCAATATTGGAAATGATAAAAAAAATAATCATATCATTGAAGATATTTTTGAATAATGAAAATTATTGATTTAAGAAATCATTAACACATCAAAAACAAATTAATAGATATATTACCTTAAAAAAATCATCGGGTAGACATTTGTGATTTGTTCATTTAGAACATTTTTGAGCTTCAATCAAATTATAAATTTTATCTAAAGCCGACTTAAAAGTATAAAGACTTTTGACTAATTTGAAAGTCGTGATATTAAAAGTGAATTTTTTTTTATTTGTATTATCTGATTAACATTTCAGGTTTTCTTGCAAGTTAATTTATAATACAGATTAAAAAAACGATTTTTATAGGTTTAAGTGAGAACTTTTTAAATTATTTGAAAATTTCTTGCGATCTTGTGATACAGTGAAATGATTCTCAAAGATTTTAGGACATGAAGAAATTAAATTCGTAATATAAGAATATAGTTTAAACAGAAAATTATAGCTAGTCCGCAAATTTCATAAGGTCAAGAACAGTTTTTTTAGGGTACAATACTTGAATAAAATTCTGAACGTAAAAAATGTTTTGAACAAAAAAAATGTGAATTCTATAATATAAAATTTCGAAATTTTTTAAAATTAATTTCAATGATAACTACGCTTTTATTCTCATTTGACCCACCTCACGAAAAATCTGTTGAAGACCTGTTGTCTCAAAAAGTGTTGGCATAAATTATCTTGAAAAATAATCGATTAAATCTGTAAGCGTATTTCAAATAAAGAAAATTCTATTAGATCCATTACCACACTGAACTATTGAATGAAAAGATGAACCGGGATTGTAATAGGCGTATTTTTAATATAAAATTTTATCCTCTGCTAAAATTTCTGTGACAATGAGCTAAATAGGTCAAAATTATTATTGTGAAGTTATAAGGAATATTAAAACTTGACATCTTATTACACAAAAAAATTGATTATCTTAAAATTTTCTTTTTTTGTTAGTCAAACACAAAAAAAAAAAATCTGTCGTGAATGAAAGTAGATTTAAAAAAAAAATTAGCTTTGAAGTCAATTCATTGGAAAAATAAATTTAAATGAAAATGGAATGCAGAAAATTTATCGAATTCACAAATTAAATGCAAGTTCTTTTCATAAAACGAATCGTAAAAAAACATTTGAATTATAACATTATAAAATTATAAAATTACTTAATTTGAATTAGTTGTCCTCTAATATATTTTTTTGAAAAATCAACGAAAACCGTATGAACAATATATTCCATGTAGGCTTTTGTGGCAAGTTTAAATACATTATATTTTTTGCCAAATGCTCTCTATGTCTAAATATTTTGATAATTTATTCACAAAAATTTGTGTGCTTGAAAAGTTTCTAATGAAAAATTTCAAGCTTTAAATAGATATAGTTTTTGATCGAGGTTAAAAATATTATTAAGTCTCAAACTATATATAATGACATAAAATACTCAAAATTTCAAAACTAAAAAATGTATAAAGCTATTTTAGTAAATCAACCTACCCAAAAATTGTATGTTGGTGAATTGACAAGGTGATGTCAAGATTTATGTAATTGATGGGTGAACAAAGAAACTAGATTAAAATATAAAAATATTTTCTAATGTGCTAAAAATCACCGAATTTTTAATTTATTGGTACTTTTGATATGATTCAAAATTGAAATGTGCGAAGCATATTATATAACAAGATGATAAAAATTCAGATATAGATAAGCTCAAACATTTCATCAGATCATTCAAAAGGTAATTTGCTTTTATATTAAGTATTTTGAATACTAAATTAGTATAAATACTCGAAAACACCTTGCAAAACAATGAAATTCATGAAGAGTCAAAATTTTTGTGAATCTTTTCATACACATATAAAACAGTTGAAAATTCGAATCTGAATGATGGGGAGGCTAATCCAGCAAACGTGTGGCACGTTTCAAATATAGTGAAATACAATTTTATTTTATTTACTGTCTATTGATTGACTAAAAGATAGGTTTTGATGTCAAATGCACAAAAAAAATGCATCTTTAAATGTATAAATTGTGGCTTTGTTGATCAAATATAGGATTCTTTATACAAACAAGGTGATTTTTTGATGATTCAAAATCTCGAAGTTTTTTTTCAATGAAATAATAGAAAAATAATAAAAATAGAAAGTAATTTGAAACAAATAAATTTGAATTTAGAACATCAATAAGACTCAAATGAAAATTCTTATTTGACACAAAAAATATTTAAAAACCAGGTAAAAAATAATTCAATCTTCGAAAATAATCTCTATTCAACAAAAAAGGGAGAAAACTTTTTTCGAATGTTTAATTTTAATGAATATAGTGGATGAGACCATTTAAATACTAAACGCATTTTAAGCATTTATTTTCTGTTTAAGCGCATTAACAAATTGTCGAGTTAGTGGGAAATCTATCGCATCTCCAAATGATAAGTATAATCATAAAAATTCAGAAGCGTTTGCATGCGGGTGTAAAATGAACTGTTAAATCCAAAATAAAAATTTTTGCGATTCATTTTATGCTCCATATAAGGTAAAATAGTAAAAAATTTAAATGACATGAAAGAGTTGAAATTTTTTTAAAATACTCATTGAAATTTGATAATAAAATTTATAAATATCATTAAAAAGCCATCTATATAAAAAATACATCGTGTTCGTGAATAAAATTATCATGAGGATGACTACAAAATATAAAGAATTACTTAAATCGAATTATCTAATTAAAATCATTTAAATAATCTGATTAATAATGATTCAGCATTATTTATTTTGACGATTAGTTTTAAATCTTTTAAATTCTAATAAGTACGATTAAATATCATTCGATGAACAAATCAGCATTTTTATTTTGATTATTTGATCGCTAATATTCAAGACAAAGACAAAATTATGCAGAATCGATTTGATAAATGAAGTAATCTAAGATCTAATGAGACTAATAAAGAAATTTTTATTATTAACTGTAGTAACTAACAAGTTAGCAGCCATTAAAAAAGCAAATCGAACTGAGATATGATTGTCAATATCCAACTGTTTGCCTCCAATTTATTTATTTTGTTTATTTTTTGAAATTTAAAGCAAAAATTTTCTAATAGAAGATTAAGCACACAATTTGTTCTGTAATTATCGAAATAAATAATGCGAATAGAAAAAAAGAATAGATATTCAATATATTTTTTCAAGAGTTAAATTTTTTTTCGAGTATCATGTCAAAGAAAAAAAAATAAATAAATTTCTTCAAATAAAATTTTAACGTAAGATTCTAAGAAAAAAATCTAATAAAATTTTACTGTTTGTTCAGTAGAGTTGAAGAACAATTTCAAATTAATTTTCAGGTGAATAACTTGAAGAATATAAAAAAAAAACTTACCATTTCGTTTATTGATTATTTTTCTACCGATAGTTACACGTTCGCCATTAGAAAGAATTCGCTGCTTCCCGTTATCTAAAATTTCGATTTGTGACGGAAACACAGTGTCTGTGTCTTTTTGTTTCATGAATTCTTTGATTGCCTTGTTTTTAATTGCATTTTTTTCTTGATCTTTAATTGAAATCAAATCGTTTATGGATTTTGGAGAAGAAATTTATATAGAAAAATATTAAGACAAGTATTTACAAACGAGTTTTAAAAAAATTTTTTTTGTCGTTTTTAATCTAAATTAATATCAATATTTAAAAAA
>BLXL01001131.1:0-12340 GCA_023170135.1 Acarapis woodi
GGTCAAATATTAATTCTCTTACACTAATTGACCATTTCAAAATTAGCATCAAAGAATTTTTTTATTGAATTATTTTTAAAAATCCAGTTATGTTCTAATTTAAATATATTAAGTATTGAGATTTTTTTCAATAAAAAACATTCAAATTTATTCAAAAAAAATTAAAATTTTTTTTATGATATATCCGAATGATGTAGAATAAAATTTTTTAATTATAATAAAAGGTCATAAAATTTATTATTTGAGTAACATATGATCTGAAAAAAACTTATGCAAGATGCATAAATAATTGTTGAAAAAAATATTCAATTTTCAAAGAAAATTTTACAAAAAAGTACTCTTGGCTTTCAAACTAAAATTTAAAATTGATTTGTTCGTTGAATGAGTGAAAAATTAAATAGATGATTAATAATTATTAAATAATTTTGAATAATCTTTTTCAAATTTCTCTATCAAATAAAATTTGATTCAAACAAATATATATATAAGTCAAAAAACGAAACAAATCTTAAGAACATCAATTAATTTTTCTTATGAAAATATGAATAAAAAATGATCAGGAAATATCTTCTGAAAAAATGAAAAAATTAAATGGTTCATAAAAAAATATTTTGTCAATTTTATATCTAAATTCATTTTAGTCATTCATTACCTTTTCTTTATTTCATTTTCTAATAAATTACTCGACGCACATAATAATAATATTAGATGGAAAAATTTCAAATAGTTAACTATTTAACAAGTTGAAATTTTTCGTTTGAACTTGAAAAACAGCTAATTTGAATATATATACAGTATATACAGTAAATTTTTTACAAACAACGTAAAAGAATAGTCTGCACTTGTTACTCATAATATAAGTAGTTACTACTTATATTATAAGTATAGTCATCGATTTGTGATTCATAAAATCACGAAATTAGTAAAATTGTAAAATAAAATTTGAAGAATTTCCCTTTACCTAAATTATCTTTCACCTGTAAGCATCTCAAATTTAGATTCTATGATCAATTGTCGTTTGAATAACTTACTAAAATTTATTTGAACTAATAACAGTCTGTGGTGGTTGTTAAAGAAGTACAATTTACTAAAGTAATATATATTTGGTGAGAATTTCAGTCATTTTTTGGTTTTGTTATCTGGTTGGTGAAAAAGACAGTTCGCGATGCATAACTTTGCATGGTAGACTTTAGACTTTTTGAATGATTGTTGATTTTATCGAATTTTTTTTGACTATTATTCATGATATTCTTTAAAATATATTAATGTCTTAAAATTTATGTATTCTTAACTTTTTCGAAAATTTTTCTCACACAAAATTAAGCGAACATTTTTTAAAAAACCATTTCATTAGAAGTTTTGTTTTACAAGATAGTCATAAAAATATGATAGTCTCATGTTTAAGGAAACTAAGTAGTAATTCTAGATCAGTTTTTTTGAAATAAAAATCATTTTAAAATAGGATCATTTTGAGTCAGTTAAAATTTTTTTCTTTCAAAATTCTTGAATTAAGAAATTTAAATAATGATATCTTTTCTACAAAGTTCATAAATTAATGAATATTAATCAAGTTCAACTAATTCAATTAAGTTTATGCAAAAAAAAAAAAAGAGAAAATATTTTTAAAGACCTTTTTTTATTGAATGAGAAATGAGATGATTTAAGAAGATAATTTTAATTACTATTAATTCATAAATTTATAATTGCATTTTCATTGACTTGAAAAATTTTTTTTTATGAAAAAATAAATAAATTATTGCTTGGTGATTAATTTTGATCTTTTAGAAAGCATTGCTTATAACATTTAGTCTCAAAACTCATTTGTTTTTCTATGAATAATTAAAACAAAAGAATCGGAAAATAAAGAAAATTTTAATTGAGATTTCAAAGCCTTGTAATTCAATTGAAATTCTCAAAAAAAAAAAATAATTAATGAAAATCTGATTTTGTGGCCAAATTTTTTCAAATCTAAATTTTAAAACATTATTGAATCCGATGAATAAAAAATTCATTTTTATGTCCAGTTTTAGTTGGCGTAGCTCTTTACTTGATTTCAATTTGAAAAATTATAGTAAAATAAATATTTTTGAAGAATTTATCGTATTGATTTATTTGAATGATTGATGATAAATTATGAATTTATGTTGTAAAAATGTAATTGTCTTTCGTCTACATTTATAGTCAATTTTTAAAACCAAACAGATTGTGAATCAATTTTTGATTCAAGAAAAGATAACTAAAAGATGAAAATAAATAGTTTCACAACAAATGAAAGAAACCAAATTCATGGTGTTTTCATTGAAGACAATATATCGAAAAAATAGAAAACAATAATAAGAAAATTTCAGAGGATACTCTTTATTGCTTTTGAGACAGTTCAAAATGAAAACAAATACTTATTATTAAAATTTCAATAAATATTATGATGGGTGGTTATTAAATGAAGATTTAAATCATATTTATGGATACAAGAAAGTTTTTGTTCACAAGATAATGACGAATACGACAGATTAAAATTTAAAATTTTAATTCTATATGTTGAATACATATTTCCAATTAGACAGGCCTATTAGGCCATCTTCAATAAAATTTACACTAGAGTATAAATCAAAAAAAAAAGATGAATTCACTTTGAATTTCAATTTTGATTAAAAGTAATAAAAAGGCGAAAAAATTTTAATTTAAAAAGTATGTATTATCAAAGATATCTAATGAAGAAAAATACATATCTAATAAATTGAAATTATTTTTTGGAAAAATTCTCGTTATCCTTATGATTTAAAAAAAAAGGCATTCTAACTTACAATCATATGAGTATCGTTTGTTCTTGAACAAGCTTTAAGCTTAATTTATCACAAAAATCTCTTTATGTTTAATCTCATCCATTTAAATTTTTTCCATCATAAAAAAATTTTGGCTAATCTGATAAAAAAAATTTGATATGTTTATTAATTTTTCGAGAAAAAAAATATTTGTCATTACTGGTAGAATTTAAAATTTTGTATATCTTTTTCTGATACAAATTTCAATTCCGTCTGAGTTTTTAAATAGGTATGATAAAATTAGTAGTGAAAAAAATCGAGCATTTGATTTAAACTTTTGGTAAGTTGATGATGAAATTCAATTAAGGAAAAAATACCAAATCAGGTATAAGTTTCAAAAATTTTTGTAACTACATATATATATTTTTCTTTTCAATTCACATGTGCAATCCACTAAATTCGTTGCATTATTGATTTAGATTCGAATATTAGAACCTTTCTCGGAAAAAAAAATCAGTAGTTCTAAGACAAAGGCAAATTTTTACTTGATGATATTTTTTTGAAGAATATTTTAATTTGCAAAAAGAAAATTGAGAAATTTTTTTCTCACTATTTTATTTATAGTATTTTTTGAGATCCATCATGCAAATTTTTAAATTGAATCGGTTGCAAGTCAAATTTTTGAAACGATTTTATAGAATCTGAAAATCTGTTGCAATCTCAATTTTGCTGAATTCAAATAAATATCATTTAGAGAAAATTTTTAGCTTTTACCGGTTCATTTCGATCTAAAATTTTTACAATATTCACAAAAACATTTTTAAAAAATGATTCGATTCACTTTTTTTTCTCAACATCACTAAGGTTTCTAATAATAAATTTTTATAAGTGATTTAAAAAATGATAATTATCAAACTTATGATTTTCTATCATGCCGTTTTATTTTCGAACTTGAAAGTATTTTCATCTTGAAGTTGATCAACTGAACTAAGTCGATGGATTGTGCAGAAATTTTTAATCTCCTAAACAGCTTATTTCACTTTAAACAAATTAAGCATCATTAAATGTCAATAATCTGTCCTGTTGTCTATCAAGTTAAAATTTCAATTTATCTAGAAGATTTCTTCATGAAAATACACTCCGAAATTAGTTATATTCAAATTCGATTCCATCAAAAGTTAATCTGAATCAAATTACACTAATAAATGAAAAAAATGGCAATTAATAAAATATTATAGTTCAAAATCAATGGCATTTTTAATAATATCAAAATCTAAAAG
Organism: Acarapis woodi; assembly: GCA_023170135.1. Classification (NCBI taxonomy): domain Eukaryota; kingdom Metazoa; phylum Arthropoda; class Arachnida; order Trombidiformes; family Tarsonemidae; genus Acarapis; species Acarapis woodi. Next base: position 4,043 of record BLXL01001131.1, read on the forward strand.
GCATTAAAATTTTTTATATGAAAAATGTTCTTAAACTGACTATTTGCAAACAAATTATAATTACTTAATTTTTTTTTAGTCATCTAGTAAATATATAGTATAATGAACTTCTCAATTTAAACTTAAATAATTTTCCAAAATAATTTGCTTATTAAAATTTAAATTTAAATTAAAATGTTTGTCAATAAAATTAATTTTTCTCAAGTAATTTGAAGTATTTTTGAAGAATATAGAAAAAATATTTTATTTTAAATAACTTAATAAATTTGATATTTGCTAGTATCATTCAAATGAAAAATATATTTTATAATTTCATTTTAGACAGGAAGTTTTAAAGTAATTGATATGAGAACAAAATTCATAAAATTTAGAAAATAGGTTAGATTTTATAACATAACCTAGAATCTAAAAAGTAAAAAACATACAAATATTTTCTGACCAGGTCAATATTCAAGACAAATGAACACTTGTTAAAACTAAAATTTACAAAACTTCATTGCGGCATATTAGTTCGTATATAACTAATAAATATATCGTTTAGTTGAATCTTGAATATAACTTATTAGCCTTTTTTGATTTGTAAATCATTTTTTATTTGGACTTCATAATTTTTTTTTGCAACCGATTATAAGCAGTATTCCGGCTATTCAAAAATTAATGATTATTTCATTATGTAAAAATTCAATTTAAATAAATAATCAAAAAAAAAAAGGCTCCATTTCCAAGCTTGAATTGTTCGTCAAACAATTAGCTTCGATTAAATTTATTTCAATTTAGAAATAAAAATACAATATATATATCTTTTTTTTTTTTTATTTCGATTTAAAACTTAATGTGCAGATAGATCTATCAAACCATTACAAGTTTGAAATTTTTTTTTGTTGAAAATATGCAATAAGGCCATTTGTCTTTTGTAAATTAATTTTACGACAAGATTAAAAGTGATGATAGAATATCAAATAGGATATTTAATGGGAAAATAAATGGTATACTGAATAGAATATTAAATAGAATATTAATATTGATATCAAAATTGATATTAAAATGATTTCTAATGACTTTAAATTTTGCAAACCATCAAAGCTTCAGTTTTTTTGTACTTGAATTTCAAAAAAAAAAAATGATGTAGGCAAATAAATACAACTTAATTTTAAAATCTAAAAAGATGTAAAAGAAAGACGTTCTCTAACACAAATTTTCGATTAATTGAATGAAAATTTATTTTTTATAGCTATTAATTTTTTGTAAATTTATTATGATGAAAATGCTTCAAATTTGCAAATTTATGTATCCCTTATCATTGAACATTATTTTATCGCACTCTTCTGTCAAATTCACTGATCGATTGTATGATCTCACCGATCAAAATATCATATTTTTTTACTTTTTTTCAACATACGTCTAATACCATTTATAAAATATATGACTTTTAGGCTTACCCGAGAATTATAAAACAATATGAACAAATTGAATCCATGTATATTTTATTAATTTTTATTTTAAAATTTTTTTGATTTTCTCATAATTTGAATTGTTTCAGCATTTTAAGCGATTCAGAAATTCTTGTGATTTTTCAATTCTATTTGCTTTAAAGATTTATTTTTTAGTTAATTTTTAAATTAAATTTAATTCTCACGTTACTTTTTTATCCATTTCCAAATCGAAAGCGAAAAAAAATAAATTCTTAAATCAAATCATTCCGATAAAATATTTTTTTTATTTTTTTACAGATCAATTTTCAAATCACGTATTGTGTCTAAAAACTATTTAGATAGTCAAATAAAAATGGAAATTAAAATCAGTCAATTCAAGATGTACAATATGAATTAGACATTCGAAATAAATGTGTTGAAAAATAATGAATTATTCATTTCTATGTTGAATTCATATTTTTTTTATCATCTGCAATTGAAACAATTAGAAAAAATATTATTTTTGAAGGGCAATATAATTGATTGCAAAATATCATTTTTTTTTTAATATCTTAGTTATTCGTACTATGCATAGAATAATATTCGAGTATTTAAAATGTGACTTCTGATTTGAGATCGAAGCACAATAAAAAATTTTACTCTTAGAATATATCTTTAAATAGGTTAAGAGTACTTTCAAGCTTCATTATTCATCATATTTTGTCTTAAATTTTTTTTTATAACCATATTATCTTTCAATGCGTCAAAAGTTATTTTTGTTTTTTTTTTCTTCAAAAAAATTCTAATCTATGAATAAGAAAATTTGGTTATTTTATAACAGCATTTTTTCTATAATAAATAAATGTAAAAATGTACGAAAATTCAATGAAATTTAAAAAAATTTGAACGTTTAACTGCCATCAATAAAATGGCCACAATCAATCTGCTTTTTCAATTCTATGAGTTCTATCTTTAAAAATACGTTAACACAACGAATCGTATGATAAAAAGTTTGCAAGTTATTAATATCATTTTTGAAAAGTGACTATCTGTTGTGGTATTTATCTTCTATTGTTCTTATTGTAATTGAAACTGAGAATGTATACACTAATATGAGATTTTTTACAAGTGTGTTTATTCAACTTATATTACAAACTACTCAATATCTTTTATTGTATAACATATATATCAATTAAAATGAATCAAGTTAAATAGTAAAAGGTGCTAGTTTTATCATTTAAAATTTAAAGCTAACAATTCAAAATTATTCACATATAATTGGCTATTCTATATTGTCTAATCAGATTTCTCGAAAATGAATTTGAGCTGTGAATACTCGATTGCCAATATTCAGTAATGCAAATCACATCATTCGGCTAAAATATATATTTTTTTTTTTGCTAATTAGGATTAACCTTATTTAGATAATTATTATTAAACTACTTAGAGTATGCAATAAAAGAAATAGAGATTTCCATTTTTCTACTCTTAATACAAATCAAAGAATTAATAAAAGATGTACATTTAAGTGTTGATCTATTGAAATTTATAATTTAAATTTTTTTTCAATAAAATTTTTTTATTCAAGTTTTAATAGCTAAATACATCTTTATGTACCTTTATTCCTTAATTTACAACAAAATTTTTCGCGGAAAATTTAGTTTTACTACGATAGCTAATCAAAAAGAAAAGATTTTCGCACAAAATTACACAACGTTTTGAAAAAAGATTCATAAAATATTTATGAATGTTTCTCTTTTGTCTTAATAGAAAACGAACACATAATTCGTATAAAAAAAAAAAAGAATAATCTACTTGTGACTGTTTATTCAAAACAAATTATATATATAATAAATTTTATATCGATGTTTATTTCCAAATTAACTACAAAATAAAAAATCTCTAATGAAAAGGTTTTTATATTATCTAAAAAACTACAAAGTAACATAAAAGAGAAAACAACCTAAATTCTTCAATCTATAAAAATTATATTCATAAAAATTAGTGATTTTCTGATCTTGAATTATTGAGCCCACTAAAATTTTTACACTCAAAAAGTAAAAATTATAAATAAAGATCACGCAAATTTTTTTTATCATCATTTACGTGTTTTTATTTTTTCTTTATGATTATAATTCAAGAATTATTCGATAAGATTCTTAAATTAGTGAATTTTATAAAATTTGATATAAATGGTAAATGATTTGAATAATTTCTTTATACATTTATTCCAAATTAAACGAAAAGTAAGATTATTTATTTTTTCAGTATTATACTGAAAAAATCGAATGTCACTTGATCTTGTGAAAAGTTTGTTTTTCATGGGTCAAACCATATTGTGGTTTGGATATCATTTAATATATTGACATTTTATAATAAAATGCTCTACTATTATCAATTTCCTATAATGTAATTAAAATTTCAATCACGATCTTTCAATAAAAGTAATTTATTTTTTACTTATTTATAAATGCTAATTACATTTTAAATCTAATCAAAATTAAGAAACTGAAAAAAATTCACCCCGAATATCCAAATGCTATGCACAAAAAAAATCTAATCAAGTATTCATTTTCGTTTTATATTTTCGAGCTAAATATAAATACTTTTAATTTTTTTCAAAGAAATATCTTCTAACAAATCTTCATTATTTTAAAATTATTTATCCAATCAATTAAACCAAAAAAGATTTTTTTATATTTCACTAAAATTTTTTTGCGAAATAATAATGATTTCTTGTTTTTAAATATTGTAAAATACTTTAGAAATAAAAAAATAAAAACATTATTCATTATTGAAAAATCTATATTATTTTTTAATCAGTTTCTATTGTTAATTATCTTGAAAATATATTCTAATTATTTATTGATTATTACTTTTTGCTCATCTGTTGATTTGAATAAAAAAAATTATTCATCATCATTTATAATCCGTGCATAAATTAATTTTTCTAAAAAAACACCGTAAATTAATAATTTGCATCAACGAATTTGATTCAATTGAACTTACTCTGAGACAAAATTTCGATCTAGATTTTCAAACAAGTAATCAAATTTTTGAAAAATTCATTTCGAAAATTAAATATTGTCATGAAATATGAATACACTCAAGTTCTAAATATAGAAATGCTTTATAAATGAATGATTACTTTTTAGAGCAAAAAAAAATTGAAATGCAAAATATAATCCTTATCTATCGTTTATTCTTGTCAATTTGATCATCAATTCAATGTTCCAAGAGAATAAACAAATTCAAGCTGTTTATTTAAAATAATTTTAATTAGAGAAAAACAGGTCGCTTCCCTATAATCTATAAGATGGAATTCTAAAAAAAAATTTTAATTCGTTAATTTACTTTATTTTTGATTGAACATGTTTTGACTTTTACTTTTGAGAAATTTGAATTTTATCTTCAAATAATATATTAAACTTAAAGCTTTTGATTCGAATACATTTGTAATGACGAATCCATGTTCAGATTTGATCTTAGCATTTTATGAGATTATTTAAAACTAATAAAATTCTATTCAGAGAAACTCTTCATAGAAAAAAAATTGAAAATATAAATATGTTATAAATATTATTCTTGTGTTTTAATAAAATATGTATAAAGTTTGCTTTGAATATCAGGCCAATTAAGTATTTAAAAATTAAACGAGGTGTTATGGAGGAATTAAGACTAATTGTGCAGGTATGTATCTAAAATATTTTTAGCAAAATGTGAACATCTTTCTTTATTTTTCTTTTTCGTTCGAAATAATATTTAACTTTTTCGTTTATGCAAGCAACTCATTAAAAAAATATATTTTGATCTATTCTTTCATCTAAATTTTAATTCAACAATCAATAATTAATACATTAATATTTTTTATAAAACTTTTCGAGTGTTTTCATGTTATTTTAGAATGCTCAGAAAGAAAAAATACCTTTTTCCAGATGAATATTTTAACATTCTCTATTTGAATTACTATAATAATAAAAATAATTAATAAATTGAATAATTTGTAGCAAATGAATTATCTAATTCTTTTGATTAATATATAAATAAATTGTGTATTTGAAAATTTAATACATAGTATATTTTGAGTGCCTGGTAAATTAAATTAAATCGCACCTACGACTAGATTTGGCTTATATAATTGTTTCATTAAAAATAAATACAATTTAACAATTTAAATTAAAAAGAAAAGGTTTTGGTATTCAGTTGACTATTAATTCAGAACTAACTGAATGATATAGGTGTAGCTTCATACAGCTAAAACCACTAAAAAAGTTTGAACTAAATTAATAAACTAAATATGGCACATACTACAAATGAATTTTTTTTTTCTTAATTTGGTTATTTATATGAATTTGAAAAAGTATTTTATTCTTTTTATTATTTAAATACATATATACAATTTTCTAATTTTTTTTAATTCATATATTTTACATTACCGTATCAGCTCACGTAAATTTTTTTTTTCTACAAATGTTTCCATGCATAGTGAACCTATCATTTTAAATTTTTATTTAATTAAGTAGCAAAAAGAACTTTTAACTTTAAAACAAATTTTACATTCCAATCTATCAATCATATATTAATAATATAATAGTCAATTAAGCAACTATCTATTTTCATTAAGAAAATTTCTTATTTCAATCAAGAATACAGTTTTAATTATAGTTTTCATAAATTTAATCTGTAAGATTTTTTTTTCAAATTAATATTTACCTTCATGGAGCTATTTTTGTTGAAAAAAATTTAAAAATCATCGATAAAAAGGAGACAATAAGGTATTCTTAAATACATGATAAATTGACAATGATTACGAATTATATGAATTGATCAATTATTTTATGAATAAAGACTACTTAAAAATTAGAAAAATTATTCTGAAATGGCCGAAAAGCTTTAGTTTTTTCATTATTTTTAAAAATTTTTAGCTTAACTATAATTTCACGTTAAAAAATATCGGTTATTGTAACACAATTGCTTTTAGCGCTAAAAATAGTTATTTTTTTTGGAAATATTACTCAAACTAAACGATGAGCACCATTACAAAATGATTACAAACAATGAATTTTAGTGCTAAAATTATTATCATGTTGAAACATTATATAAATTGCTATTTAAGTATATGCTATATCTTACACTTTGAACTTAAGAATCATTAAATGTGAAAGCCTGTTTGTTCATTTTCTAAAATCCGTCCTTTTTCTCATAGGGTTACTTTAAATTCGATTCTTTGATATTATATAGTAGTCATTTTTTTATCGTATTCTTGAAAAGCATCCTTTTAGTTACAAATAGAATCTGAACCTGTACACTTAGCTATTCTGTTCAGTCATTGTATTCGAAGTATACTATTCAGAATGAAAAACAAAAAAATTTTTCATGTGAAAAATTATAATTTGTAGATTTATGATTTGTTATTTTTTCAGGTATTTTTGCCTCCTTCAAAAATTATCAACTACTGGATTCACAATAAATGAAAATCAAATAAAATATTATAGACAAAAATCGATAAAACTCGTAAAAATTAAAAATATTACATGATCCATAGCGGATAGAAATCAATCAAAAAATTTGATATTAACCGGTGCTTTCTGCTTTCGCATAGATTTTCGTTTTGAATAATTCACAATATTCATGATAAAATGACACCAAAACCACCATTTCTCTGTGCTTCAGACTACTGTTTCTATATAAAGAAACATAGCGAATTGGAGGTCGACTCACCTAGTAATAAAAATAATAAAATGTCTACTCTTTTGAAGAAATTATCATGTGATTTATTCGAAGGTCCAATAGGGTATGTAATTCTGATAGTTATATTCACATTATTGGTTTCATAAAAAAGTAATAAGTGAACTAAGGCAAAAATTCACTGAATTTTAAATAGCTTAATTTAGATTATCAAAAAAAAATCCTCTTTTAATTCTTATATTATTAAAGAGAACTGTTTTACCTAATAATCTATCAGATGAATAAAATTTATGCTAAAAAAATATTTTATCTAGTTAGTATTTTTCTGAAATATGTAAATATATCGCTTGATATGTCTTGAAATAGTCTATTTAGTTTGGTAATATTTTATATAATCGTCTATTTATTTATATCTATAATTTAAAAATTTTGTATTTAATCATGAGAAAATGATGGTAGCTGGACATAATAGATTATTTCACACATCAATGCCTATAATTTAATATCCCTTATTATGATTCTGTACGCTCAAACTGCCATAAAAACAAAAGAAATTCAGTTTTTGGGAGATATATTTTATTAATTTTCAAGAACAATAATTTATATTTTAAAATTTTGATAGAACAATTGAGTTGGCCGAAAACTTTTTGGTTGTTTTTTGATTCGAACTGAAATAGATAAAAAAAATTCGAAGTTAAATTAATAAATACATCTTGAATTTATTTGCAGTTTTTAGACTATTAATTGTTTGAAATTCGAGATTCAATGAATTTTTTATTTCAAATGATCAGATTTTGTTGTGTACCGAGAAGATTGATTTGTAAAGATTAAAATTTTTGCAAATAAATACTTATAATTTAAAATTTAAATTCTATCACACACACTATGAATATTTGAAAAGAGGTATGTCAAAACTTTTATTGAATCACCATGTTTTTTTTTATTAAAGAAAGCTTTTTTATTGTAGCATTAAATTTGAAATTTGCAAAATATACAAGATTATTCGAAAAGACGAATTCGAAAAAGTTCCAAGATTCAAAAAAATAAATAAATGTAAATTTTAAAATAAAATTGAATTTTTCCGTTAGAAATAAGTTTACTTAAAAGAAAAAGTTTTTGAAAATTTTATAGTCAAAAAATAGTATATTTAATAATATACTTTCAATTAAATTATTTTCAGAATGCTTGTGAAGAAATT
>BLXL01001144.1:0-25453 GCA_023170135.1 Acarapis woodi
ATAAACATCTGATGCAAAGTAAAAGAAAATTACATATTTAATATATAAAAAAAATAGATTTTTATGTTTAAACAAATGAACTATAACTTATCATAACTTATTTGATAATCGCCCCATGTAGTTTCTTGGATAAAAAAATCTTTTTAATTCATAATGCAGTAAATTTAAAATTGCATATAAGTTTCATCTTTTAGAAATTGAAAACATGTCTATTTATAATGCGCAGGTCAGTCGATTTTTTCGTTGTATAAGTATAAATCAAGTTAAATTAGAAAATCTTAAAAAAGTGTAGCAACCAAAGATTCATTTCAAACTATAAATTATTGGTTTATAATTCAGCATTGTCATATTAGTGAAACTATCAGTACTCTAGAACAAATAAAGTCCATCTATTCAATTTTATGATATACACACAATATTAACAAAGATACATATCATGAAATAGCTTATTCGTAAATTATTTTCACTGTATGATCCGGCTCTTTTGATGAAGAAAGCACTATTTTTGCAATCAAACTGTCCAGTGAATGTTTAAAAAATGTTTTTTAATTTAATTAATATTTCTAGATTTTTAAATTTGAGGTATTTAATTAATAGATCAGTTAATTGTGAGAACAAGGTTTTTAGATTTTTTTGTGTATCAATAAAAATATATATATAAATTATGTCAAATTTTACTATTTGTATAAGAGAGAAAATTCGTATTTTATTTTTTATAAAATTTTTAGTCATAACAAGATATGGAATAAACAAAAACAAATTCTTAATTTTTTCATTCGTATTCACGATTATTTCAAAAATTGAATTTTCAACCAAATTTTACAATGATTGATTTTCTAATTAGATATAAAAAAACTAGAATCTTTTTAAATCATGTCGTTTGATCTTTTTCATTTATATTTTATGGATTTTAACCTTTTTTTAACCTTAAATATATTTGAAAAATTATCTATTCAAATTAAAATGGCTAATTGACTTTAAAATTGACTTAATGCAAGTGTTATATTTCTGAACAATTTTTACTATTTTATTTTCATTAGCAATATAAAAAATTTAATTTAAAAAGAAATCCGCCAAGATTTATTATATAATGTTGGGATTTAACTAACATTTTTAAATCTCTGATAATCAGATAAATAATTTAGAGAAAATTTTGACTTTTTTTTAGTAAATTTTACTTCTTATTACGCACAAATGTGCTTATTTATATTCGAAATTATTTTCTCAAGTATCATATTCATGAATTGCGGAGGTCAACGTGAAAATTTTCAACATAAAAACAACCAAGCTATCAAAGTTGTGAATAAATGACTATGTCTTCTACAAATGGAATAAGTTTTATAAAAAGCCCATCGGCCAAGATATTCCCAAAAGAAAAAAAAAACAGATTCCATCATTGAATTTTGTAAATCAAAATATTTTTTGATTATTTTATTATTAACAGCCAAAAATCTACTTATTTTAAACTAATTGATTACTTACATTTACATGCAATGATATTTTTATCCTTTTTTTTCCAAATTTATTTATTGCGTCAAATTATCTTTTTGGAGAAATAAACGATTTTGTGCGACTATTAAAGAAATAAATAATTCGAAAAAAATTTTAACGAAACAAAAAATAGCTTTATATCATAATACTTTATATTCATATGCGACATTAAAATCGGTCACGATAGATTAGTGCTCTTCAATTAATTGAGCACCTATAGATATGAAAAGTTTAAGTTTATCGAAACGAAATTCAATAAAAAAATTTGAAAATTGTTAAAATTTTGAACATAGAAATTTGTAGGCTTGTGATAAAAAATTCACTCAATTTTTTTATATATATATGGTTTATAAATTACATATAATATATTGAATTTCTTTCTAAAATATCAATTGAATTTTACTTAAATTTTTTTTTTACCGATAAATGAATTAAATTTTTTTTGATGAATCCTTGAAAAAGCTTAAAAAAATATCGATAAGTGATTTGGCTACATTGATAAAAATAAACTCACGATATTTATTCGAAATATAACTGCCGGCTAGATAATCTACTTAATTTATCATAGAAAAGTTACGGATGATTTTCTTCATATTCGAGAAAAATTCATATTATTAATCAAGATATTCAGAATATATAAGCTAAGTTTATTACTGATCAATACATATTTTAAAATTTCAGAACCCAAATAATTGTAATCATTTTTGTACGAAATTTATTCGATAATACGATACGGAGATGATAAAATTCGGAAAGTAAACAAATTTTTTTTGTCAAAATGGATGATTCATTTCTCGATACAATTTTGATACATTTAATGAGTTAAGTGTATCAAAGACTTGAAATTAAATTAATCTTAATAAACTAATAAAACTTATTTTATGGTTAAGACCCAATAGAATTTTTATGAAGATTTTAAATCTTCAAATTGATTTTTTTTATTTTTAGCAAAAACTAAATAAATTTTGTCGAGATAAGTTTTGATTTAATAAGTTCTATTAGTAGTTTCAATGTAATTTGCAAAGAGTTGTAATTAGAATTACTTTCAACAGTATAGTAAAATCATACTCAGATTTTGTTTTCATCATGCCGCAAATCAAAAATTTCAAATCTTAAACAAGATAAACCAATAATTTAAAATTAAAAAATTTTTCATTTGAAAATTAATTTTTTTATAAGAGCATCTCAAAATCTGTTTTAGAACAATTTAAATAAAGATTCATATAAATCTCATAAGGCAATTCATTTTTAAAAAATCGACAGGTATAAATTTAGAAATATTTTTGATGTGTAATCATTCAAAATGTATCAAATAAAAATTTATAAAAATTTTTTTGATAAAAGTTGAAAAGATTTTTCACTTTAAATTTTTTTTTTTTTTTAACGACATTCATTTGAAGATTGTCAAATAAAAATTTTTAACAAATGATTTATTAATACTGTTGCTTGTGTACGTGTCTTCATAACTTAATAAACTTGTTCTTTATTTATCAGTTATAGGACTATGCATCTTTATCGCTTACGTATATTTTATTAGCAAAAGCTTTTAAAAAAGTTTTTTTTTTCTCAAAAAACTTTTGCTTTTAACAGAAGAATAAGGTCAAGTTTTTATTGTTGAAAAATCAAATTTTAAGATAAAAAATTTTAATTAAATATTTAAATTTTCACAATCGACAGGTGTGTAAGATTTGTGAAGAAAAACAAAAATTAAAAAAACAAAAAAATCTATATGCTAAATGACCTCATTTTTTTTATTAATTCAAATTATTCGATAAATAAGATTATCAAACAACTATTTAAGGAAATGAAATGAATAAATTAACCTTGAATTTCGTTATTAAATTCTATCATTACAAAAAAGGCCCATACTTCAATTTTTGAACCCATTCATCGAATCAAAAAAATTAATCTAATTTAATTTAAGTTTGAAATGATTTAATATAAATTAAGAGAATCAAAACATTTGAATTTTTAGCATTCATGAATAAAAATTAAATTTAGCCATTAAGAAATAAAAATTCTTATTTTTCTTTTTCTATGAAAATTAACTTTCATCCTTACATCTTATTTGATTTAAAAATGAATTATTTTGAAAAAAAAATTGTTTTTGTGCGCGCTAGATTTACATTAAGATACAAAGTATTTTGTTCGGCAAGCAAAATTGAAGTTGGATTTGCCGCGCTTAAAGTGCTGCCATCTTAATTCAAGTGCGCATTTGGCAAATGAATTTTTTTGTTTTCTCTAGGAGTGTTTTGAAATAGTGTTCTCTCTTTTTGTTTATTCACTTACTTATCTTCATTATTTTAGTTCTTTTCGGTCTGTGCTTAATTTAATATCATCATAGATCTGAATGATCTAGAGATTAATTGGGCAATAAAGCTCTAAAAAATGGATCCAAATAATACAATCGCCCAGGAACTTTATTTTCTTATTTTCAAATATCTCGACAGTGGACCATGTAGAAGAACTGCTCGAATGATCAAAGAAGAAATTGAACAGTTTAATCTTTTACCCAAACGAATTGATTGGTTAGGCAATGAACACTCGTTGGATTTTAATACTTTCGAATTGAGAAACAGTCACATTCGAGATGATTTTTTACTTAAAATCGTTTCAAGGATCGGTGGCCTGCTTAATCAACAAATTCCATCATCAGTTCTCTCTACAAATACACTTTTAGGCTCAGGTTCACAATCTCTTTTGAGAACGTCATCAGGTAAATAGATTTAGATAATTTTCAATATATATTCAAGTTTATTTATTCATAATTTTCAAACACTAAATAATATGTTTCAATCGCAAAATTTTAAAAATTGTTTTTATGAATTTTGTTTTGGCATTATATTAAATAAAATTTGAATGAATCCAATAAACACTCATCGTTTTTTTGCAAAATACTTTTATCTACTTGATAATTAATGATTCTCTCTTTCCTTGCAACTAGATATCCATCATTATAATGAATCACATTTTCTTTTTTCAAGACATCACAATGCACCATTGAAACCATCATCTAAAAAAGTTCACCATTATTCACAAAATATTGGTAATAACTTTTTTAATTTACTTTTGCTTTTCGAGTGAATAAATAAATTTTTCTTTTTTAATTTAGTAAATATACTAAACTCTAGACAAGCTTGTGGCTCTGCCCCAATTACATCAATATTGCCAACTCATTTATACGAACGATTCATAAGATTTAAAAGACTTCTTGGTCATCTTGCGTGCGTATATTGTGTGTCGTTTGATAGAACTGGTCGTTTCATTTTTACAGTTAGTATTCTTTTCAAATAAATGAAGAATGTGAAATAAATTTCTTCATTTTTTTTTTTAAAAAGGGCGCTGATGATATGTTAATTAAAATCTGGAGTGCTATTGATGGTCGACTTTTAGCTACTTTAAGAGGTCATTCAGGCGAAATAACGGACATCACAGTAAACTACGAAAATACACTGTTAGCTGCAGGTAGTTGTGATAAGATGATTCGCGTCTGGTGTATTAAGACTACTCAACCGATTTGCGTTTTAACTGGTCATACAGGAATGATCACTTCCCTTAAGTTTTGTCCCTACTCAAAAAAAGATGAACGATATTTGGTTTCGACATCAAATGATGGTTCGGTTTGTTTTTGGAAGTGGAATGTTAAGACTCGTGAATTCAATCCTAATCCAATTAAATACAATGAACGTACAAATAAACAAAGTGCTCATATGATTTGTTTTTCATTTAGTACTGGTGGTTCATTTCTCGCTGTAGGCAGTTCAGATCATTTTGTTCGTGTTTATCATGTACATGGTTTGTCTGAACCAACAAAAGTTCTCGAAATTCAACCGCATCTTGATCAAGTTGATAGTCTACAGTTTAGTAATTTGGGTCTACGTTTCATGAGTGGAAGTAAAGATGGTACTGCCAATATTTGGAAATATGAACGACAAGAATGGCATTCGAAAACCTTGCATATGTCTGAAACACTGCCGAATATACAATCAACTCAAATAAATCAAGACAATAGTGTAATGATCAAGTTGAAGGTAACGATGGTTGGTTGGTCATTAGATGATGCCTACGTCATTACAGCAGTTAATGATCATAGTATCAAAGTTTGGGAAGCAAATAATGGTAAATTGAAATACATTCTTAAAGAACACGATGATGAAGTATTTGTTATCGAAGCGCATCCCACGGATCCTCGTATTTTTTTAAGTGGTGGTCATGATGGTAAAATATTTTTATGGGATCTCACTGTTGGTAAGCATATAAAAATGTTTTTCAATCAAATTACTGGACAAGGATATGGTTCGATATTTGATTGTAAATGGTCACCAGATGGTTCAATGTTCGCCTGTACAGATTCTCATGGTCATCTTTCAATTTTTGGTTTCGGTGACGGTGAGAAATACAAAAAAGTGCCCGATGAAGTATTCTTTCATACTGATTATCGACCATTGATTCGTGATTCTAACCATTATGTAATTGATGAGCAAACACAATGTGCACCACATTTAATGCCACCACCATTTTTAGTCAACATTGATGGTAATCCTTATCCACCAGCCTTGCAACGATTAGTACCCGGAAGAGAACATTGTAAAGACGATCAATTGGTGCCTTATATTGCTATTCAGAACGAACGTGGCGTTGCAGAAGTTCTTGATCCCAGAGATAATAACCAAGAACCATCTAGTTCTAATAGCAATAATAATAATCTTAATAACACTTCACTCAATAATAATAATAATAATAATATTAATAATAATAATAATAATAATAATAATAATAATAGTAATAATAATAATAATAATAATAATAATAATAATAATAATAATAATAATAATATAATGAACATCAGCAATGATACTCAAAATCAAAGGCCAACTATCGACGATATGATAGAACGTTTACAACAAGAACAGGCAAGACATCGTGTGAATGAGGAGCATGGTTATGCAGCAAGTGTACCTTCAACAATAAATAATCATGAATCATTACAACCAGCACAACGATTAGTGCCATCACTTGAATCTTCCTTTTCAAATAGACCTGGTGTTAGACGATCAGGTGATGTCGAAGGTGTTCGGCAATCAATAGGTAATTGGCAATCAAGGGGCGGCAATGTAAATACTTTAAAAGGTCAACGTATTTATGTTACACCAGTTCCTAGAGATGAATTAAGTACAACATATATGAAATTGCTCAAATATAGTCAATACGAAGAAGAGTCTTATGCAAAAGAAGGTAAAAAGAAACCAATTCCAACGAATTCTGCGATACGTGAGTTAAGCAATAAAGGTCATTTGACAAGAAGAAAAAAGCAAATGGTCATTCAAAGGCGAGGTATTAGAGAAAGAAACACAAATCGATCGACAAACATGAGCCTAAATCATGAAGAGGATCCTTCGATTCAATCTGATGATAGCGATGATACTTCCTTTTCAATTGGTGCTGTTGAGTCTTGGCAAGAATCATCAAGCAGTAGTGAAAATGAAAGTGATTCGTCTGATGATGATTGGCAATTTAGTCGTACCGATCCGAGAAGTGGAAGAACAAAGCGTAAAAAACAGCGGACAGTTTTACTTTTACGTGCAGCCGATCTAGATGATTCAGATGGATATGAGTTACAACCAGCGAGAACAAGTGGTAGGCCTCATCGTGAAGTTAATAATCGTCATCTTGATGTAGAAAACAATCAGCCATCAACTTCATCTGGTGTCTCAAGAGAACCACCTAAAATGACACGTAACTTCAATAAAGCTTTGAAACAGCAACAATTATTATCCATACCTGAAGAATTATATCGACCACCTGAATGGTTAACAGAAGTAATGCCAAAACGAGCACCTTATTTTCCACAAATTGGTGACGAAGTGATTTATTTCCGAAAAGGTCATTCACTTTACAATGAAGCTGTTCGTAAAAACAAGGTTTATAATTTGCATCATAAACAACAATCACAACCTTTAAGTAATAAAAATGTACGTGATCAACAATTAGTCAAAGTTCTTGATATAAATTATGAAATAAAACCACCAAATATGGTCATCTTAAAAATGGGTATTATAAATGAACAAACAATGAAAGAAACAGGTGAAACTTTTACATTGAGATATCATGATATGCCTGATGTAATTGATTTTCTAGTACTTAAACAATTTTATGACAATGCAATTCAACGTGATTGGAAACCTAACGATCGTTTTAGGTCTATAATTGATAATAAATGGTGGTTTGGAACTATTAAATGTATTGAACAAGATCATGAATATCCAGAATGCAAATTTCAAAATATCAAAGTGATCTGGGATAATAAAGAAGAAGAAAACATGAGTGCTTGGGATTTAGAACGATGTACTGAAGAAGAATTAAATCAAGATCAGTTACCAGATTGTCTACCTATTAGCGAAGAAGAACTCGAACGTTTAATGTACATACCAAAACCCGAAGATTGGCCAGAATGTGGTCGTGATGAGGAATGTGATCGTTTAGCAAAAGGTCTCGAAAGTATAATGCAAATTTCATGGGCTGAATACTTTGGTGCACCAGTCGATTTAAATGAGTACCCTGACTATGCAAAAGTCATTGCATATCCAGTTGATTTAAGTACAATCAAAGCGCGTCTAGAGAATCGATTCTATCGAAGTTTAAAAGCTGTCAAATTTGATGTTAGTTTTATAGAAAGAAATGCACGTATTTACAACGAAGCCTACAGTCAAATAACAAGAAACGCAAAAATTGTAACGTATTTGTGTACAGAATTTATAAATAGACAGAATTGTGAGGATCCTACTGAAATTTCACAAGAAATTCAGCAGAATAAAGAAATGTTTGAAAGTACCGAAAGTGAATTTGAAGAAGAAGATCAACGTATAATGACACGTAGAAGAAAAAAGAAAGCTGAGCCAACATGGGTGACTGAATGCAAAAAGTTATTGAATGATTTATTCCATAATGTTGATTCTGAACCATTTAGACAACCAGTTGATTTGAACGAATACGATGATTATTTAACCAAAGTAAACTCACCGATGGATCTATCTTTAATCAAAGAACAGCTGCTTTCAGGTTGTTATTCAGAACCAAAAGATTTCAATCGTGATCTCAAGCTCATATTCTCAAATTCTAAACTTTACAACACTGACAAACGATCTGAAATTTATACTATGACCCTTAGATTACATTCACTCACAACTGAGTACATGAAACCTATTCTTAATAATTATAAGCAAGAACAACTTGAAAAACAACAGAAGAAGGCAACAAATAATAATAACAAGAAATTAGTGAACGGTAAAACAGGTGGTAGCCAACGTGGAACAGATCGCAATTCGAGCACCGAACCACAACCATCAAGTTCTAGATACAATAATCATTACACAAATGGTCATGATAGGGTATCTGCAAGTCTAAGGTCTAGTAGAAGAAGACAGGTAAAACAAGAACAATCCGATGAAGATGTGCAGGATGAAAACAGGAATCAAATAAGTGATGATGATTACAGGCCAAATAGTTATGTACGTAAAACAAAGAATAGTAGAAGAAAAGCCGCTGCCCAACCACCAATAATTGAAAGTGAAGAGGCAACTGATGTAACCGACGAAGAGCCATTCAATGTTTCAGTCGAAGCTGAAGAGACTGAATTAGACGATGATCAAACAGAACAAGAGGTGAGTGATAATGAAGATGAGATACACTGCCGAAGAAGCAATAGACAGTCAGCAAAACGAAAATGTCCCAAAAGATTGACTAGAAAATCAGCTAAGCGGATGAAGATAACAAATGAAAATTCTTATAAAGGTGAGTTAATTTCAATTGTTATAAACTGCTTATATTTCATTTACAAATAATTCATACAGGTCGCAAACCGAGCCTTACTACTGAAAGCGATCCAAATAACTCAGCAACTGAGGACAATTCGGCCACTGATATCGATTCATCGGCGACCATAATTAATAATAGTGGATCATCATCGTCAAGGCGAAAAGGCAGACGTCGTCGCAAAAACAATAATACAAATGAAACAAATCAAAATGATGAGGAGAAAATTTCTTATACTTCACGAAGCACTAGAAGAAAAAAGATTAATTATCGAGAATTGAATGGTTCAGATAACGAGAACGAATATGGACGTCAACAGACGTGTACATCGATTTCCAGCCGCGGTCGACCCATAAAGCGAACTGAATTACGTTCATTTTAGAATAAATGAAAATCGTCAATTTGTACTGAATGCATTCAAACTTAAGTTTATTATTTATTAATTTTTTTTCAACCTTTTAAAATGGTTCTTTTATTTGAAATAACTATTCATGGTTTTTTTTTTGATGAATTTTTAATTAGAATAAGATAAAATGTAGTGTAAGAGTCCTTTGATTAGTTTCGATGATTTGTTCATACGTATCACTGTGATATCCTAACTAACTAAATTGTGAAAAGATGAGCAAATAAGAAGTGACTCTTTTTGTTGAAAGATGTGTTTCAAAGTTAGATATTAAGGTCTTTTTGTTTATAAATTAAAAATAGAAGTCCAACAATCATTTTGTCTATAGTTATACAAACTCATCTTGTTCATAAAATTTATCTGACTCATTTTTTTATATATTAGAAAGAGCGAACCATTAAATCAAAATTTTTATTAATTTAGAATATACTGGTTCATCAATTTTTTTTGTAAATAATTTTCTATTCAATTACTTTAAAAAGTAAATAAAATTGATGATTCTATTGTAATTTTTTTAAGGCTGAATTCCACTTTTGTCTTAATTTCTTGCTTAATTTGAATCGATTCGATTCATTAGTTAAATCTTTTACTTTACTTAATAAGTTAATTTCATTCTTAATAATTTCTAAATTATTCTTGATAAAAAGCGATAAAAATCGTATCGATTCTTCTACTACAAACTTCGCTCTCCTGTCATTTTTCTTTTGATGTATTAATTTTACTGTGTTATTTAAAATTTCGATGAGATAACTTTCATTTGATTTCACAATATAATCTAAATTGAGATAACAAGAAATTATCAACTTATAGTATGAATATAATTCAAAATTTGTTAGTTTGTCATTTATATTTATTTGAACAAGTTGATCGAAAATAGATTGTGCAAGTTTCTTTTTTCGTTCAACGAGTTGAATTAGCAGTGAAACTTCAGATGATTTCTTGAGCTTTTTATCAATACTGCAAAGTAGAAATTTCTCTATTTCATTCGAATCAATCATTTTGCACAAGTCATAAAGCCAAACAATGAAACAGTTTAAATTATTTCTGGCTTTTACGGGTAATTTTTGCACAAGATCAAAACTTGTTTGAAGCAGTTGTTTTAAATTGTTGGATATTTTATCGTTCATATTTAATTCAGAATGTTTGATTTTTGGATACTTTTTAAGCGCTGTTGATGCTTTAAGTATTAAATCGTGTGACTTGTTAGCATTATTCGTTGAGAGGACGCGTAATATACCTCTGGCCAATTGAAAAAGAAAATCAATGTTATTTGTGTTCAACATTATGTTTATTAAATCAAAACATCTAGACTTGAATTCGATGACCTCTTGAGTCTTGTTTTTCATCTTTTTTTTCTCTTTGAATACTTTTGAAATAGCTTCATCAAATTCGAACATTTGGTCATCATCGTAAACAATTTCATCTTCCGATTCATATTCAACTGCTGCCTTGCCTAAAGCATTTTTTACCTTAAATTTAAATTCTTCATCGATCGATTCGGTATCGGATTCTTTATCATTTGATTCATTACTAGATATTGATTCACTCTCATTTGTTTCCATATCGTTTATTTCACAATTTTCATCTACCTCCAGATCATTGATATCATGATCATTATTTTTGTTTGATTCATCACTGTTTAATTCTTCGCTTTCTTCGTTTTCATCGCTTAATTGCTCTTGTGTGTCTATAAATTCTTCATCTTCCAAATCACTTTTTTCACTATCTAAAACTTCAATATCATCGGAAACGATTGCATTTATTAATTGTTCGAGACCAGCTGATGTTATTTTTCTAAAAATAAGACTAAATACTTTATCGCAAACAGTCCTCTTTAGTTGGTTTGCTGTGAATAGTAACGATAAAATAATATCAGTAAATACGTCAGCCCAATGAATGTCATCATTTAATCTTTTTGAATTAAATCTTTCAAAACATTCATTAACCTCATTCACAGTCGAAATGCAGTTTTCCTCAAAAAGATTTATACTTAAAAACACGTAAAAAATGAAGAATGCACTTATAATAGAATGTTCATCCTTCCTTTTGTCATCTTGAATTTGCTTGTATGAATTAGAAATTTTTTTGAAAATCAAATTGTAATTTTCTTTTTTACTTGATTCTTCAGTGTTTATTAACGTATAAATGTATTTAGAGATTTTATAAAGAAGACCTAATTTTGATCTTTCAATTTCTTTCTTTTTGTTCGTAAAGTTGCGAATTATTAAAGTAATAATCTTGTTAAAACAATTTTTAAAACCGTTTGCTGTTTCTTGTTTGATATTTTTTATCACATTATTATCTTGTAGAGTTGAGAAAAATGCATTCAAACAACAGAATTTCGCAAGCATTAATAATGGCTCATCGTTTTGTTGTTCGTTAAGAATGCCAATAAATCTGTTCAAATCATTGATTAGATAATTTTTAAGTTCTTCGGATAAACTTTCATCTAAAATCAATTCTTTTATTTGCACTATAAATCCTGCAACATTTTCTTCGTCAACCTTCGCAACAAGATTTTTATAATGATTGATAATAGTTTTATTATTGACATCTTGTTGATGGAAAATTGACAATAATTTTTGCTCGATATTTAAATGTTGATTTTTTTTTGGTTGATTAGTTTTCTTTTTATTTAATCTTTCAAATTTCTTTTTCTGTCTTCTCAAACGTCTTTGAAATTTCAACTCTTCGCTTTTAACTTCACCTATTTTCGCCTTTAACTTTAAACTTTTTTCGCTTTTATTTTGCTTTGATTTTTTGGAATTTTTTTCGCTCAATTCTTTTAATTCATTAACTTGTTTTTCATATAAGTCTTTTAAGTGTTGATCAGTTGAATTGCTGAAATGTTCTGGCTCTTCATTAAACTTTGAAATTTTTCTCTTTTTATTTGAAGATTCATTTTTGCTTGGATTATTAGTGATTTTTTTTACCATCTTTAAATTGAATTCAATAAAATTAAACTTGACTTAATGAGGAAATTCAAGAATATTTAGTATTTTTTGAGATAAAATTAAGTGAAAATGAAAAATTGCACATGTTTTATGTTTTCATCGACAAAAGCGCCAATTGGCTAGTTACGGATTTTTAATTAAATAAAGAATTTAGTCCATGCTTAAAATCGTTTCCATCTCATAGTTGCGAACCACTTTTTTTTGAGAATCATAATTCGAATATTTATCGTAAATTATTTTTCTTTTTCTTTTAATTTCACATCATTGATTTAAAATGGCCAATCAACTAACTCCTTCCCAAAAAGATGAATTGAAAGATAAACTTAAACAAGAACTTATGGTGGCTAGTTTTCAGGAGATTTTAAGTGTAAGTATAATCAATTATAATCTGATAATTTTTATATGAAAATCATTAACCAAATAATCAAGTGGTTTTTTTAATTTCTTTTTAAAATTTTATTTTTAATAATTTTCTTCGATTTCACTTTTAAAATAACAAAATTTTTAATAGTCGATGACTGAAAAATGTTTTCAGAAGTGTGTTCAAAAACCTGATTCATCGCTTGATTCAAATGAAAGTGTAAGTAAACCTGAAGAATGAAAAATTATTAATACTTCTTAATTTAATAATTGATTTTATACCTAATATTATTAGAAATGTGTCAATAATTGTGTTGATCGATTTATGGATTCAAGGAATCTAATCACTCATTCGTTTATCTCTGCTGCACAAAATCAGATCAATGTGGATCTGTAAAAAATTCAATTATAATTGACTTAATTAATTTATAAGTTTTAAATTTGATAAATAAAAATTATGGCACAAAAAAATACCATAAATTTTACTTATTTTTTTCGAGTACGTAGTAGTCTAGATTGAGAATAAAGAATTTTGAACTTGCAAACTTTAAATTTTTCTCTCAGAACATGTATGAACATTCAAATTATTCAGTTTGGATTTTTCAATCAAATTGTGATCTTTGTTAAATTTACTATCAAAACATAAAATTTATATAATCTAATATATATATTAATTGTACTTGACAAAATATAGTAAGAATTGCAAATATTTATTTGATCTAATCAAGTTGAAATTCAAGTAATTACTGTTTTAAAAGATTTTGTTTTGAAAAATTTTTAAAATTTTATATTTATGTGATGTTGACTCAGACAAATTGATAAAATTAAAATCATCTTTTCTTTTTCGACCGCCTCCTAATTTTTCAGATACATCATTTATGAAAAGAATATATTATATGATTCAAGTTCAATCCTATGGATATATTTAATTATTTATTATTTGACAAAAAATTTATCATCAAATACACGACCAGTTTAAATTTTACATTTTTTTTTAAAATTGATTTTAGTCCGAGAGTATACAACAAATAAATGTTTATAATTCGAAATCTAAGCTGGAAAGTTTGATGACTGTAATTTTTGATTCAAGTTTGAGTATGAATTCAAATTTTTGCAAATAAATTAATCGAAATTATTAATTGAAATTATTCATTAAATTTAAATCACTCCTTTTCTTAAATCATATTTTGATATGAAAATTCAAATACTTATTTCTAGTTTATATATTTGTTATTCTTTTTTTTAATCACAATTTAGAAAAAGTGAATTTACAATTGAATTTTATACTTAACAATCCAAACATTATCTTTTTATCTATTGAATATCTATTGATATTGATCCCGAAATATACAAAAAGATTTTAGCTGTTCGAATAAAAAACTATATCTTTCAAATTTAGGAACTTTATTAGAACTAAAATGAGACACATACATTTTATTAAGAAAATATTGCACTTTGATTTGGTGGTGTATGTTCTTTATAGTCAGGAGGCAGACCAGGCATTGTTTCGTATGGTTCCCATCCTCGTTTAGGTTTAGGTCGTTTTGAGTTGTGCACTCGGACCTGTGTAAAATAACCGAATTCCGGTCTCTCTAAACCAAATTTATTTTTCATGCAATCATCGAAATAGTTTTTATTTTCTTTGCAAAATGTTAATCGATAACGGCCATCATTATTATCGACACATTGAGCATAAGCTTCAATCTCTGGCCTACATGTACGCTTTAATTTTCGATAAAATTCTAGGCCACATTCTGTCAATTCTTTACCCTCTTTCAAACATTTTCTGGGATCTCGTTCTTCTCGTTTGCATAACATAAATTCCTAATAAATTCAAGTCAACTAAAATTAACATTTTTTTATTTAAAATATGTAATTATTTAAAATAATTGATGATTATACCTTAGATAATTCATCGCAATATTTTCCCAAAAATACAGCTGTCGTTTTTAATGTTGCCCCAGTCACAGGTATTTCGTCTGTTTTTAATTCATCTAAAGATGGTAATTGAACAGTTGCTGCTTGACTCATCGTTACGTATTCAAATGTAAATCTTATATAGATGATATATTGATAGTTTAATTAGGTTTGCTAGAAATTTGTCTAAGAAATTCGGATATTAAATTTGTTTATCCTTTTTTGATAACCTTAGCCGAATTCTTTCATGTAAAAATAAATATATATTTATAGCGCATGTGTTTTATAAAACTCAATAAATTTGAATGTGTAAATATCTCATCGATGTGAAAATAAATAATTTATAATGAAAATAAAATTTTTAGATTAGCACCAATTTGAATCTAGAAATTTGTCTCTATGTAAATATTCATATAGTTTTTGAAAATAATCAACCTCTGCAATAAATCTGAAATGAAAACAACTTTACTTTTGATTTTAGGGTTTATCGTTCAAAATTCATTGGTAAGTATAACAAAATCGTGTATCAAAATCGAAATTTTTATTCGTTGCTAAACTGATTATTATATTGAATTATATTTATTAATTACAAATTATCTCTAAAAAGCAAGAGGCTACTAATTTCGACCCATTCACTCTTAAATTATATCATAATCTTGGAACAGGTAAATTTAATAAATTGATATCAAATTAATTATTCAGTGATTATCAAATTATATATATGAATTTATACTGATTTTTCTTCAGAATGTATTTGAACAATTTTTCCAAATTATTTTTATATTATTTTTATCAGACCAAGAATATATTCAAAGAGGTTTTATTTCAATTCAAAATGGTCGCAATTTAGTTGCAAATTATGTTCAGGATAATCCATTATCAGATTTTGAACTTAACAACTTTAAAAAATTATGTGAAACAAATCAAATATACTTAATTAAAGCAGTGCGTGAAAATACTCTTCCGATTAAATCTTCGGAGGCATTTGTGGAAGCAGTGAGTTTCTAAATTTTATTTTTGATTTTTTTTATGTTATCCTTATTTCACTTTTAATTATTTTGACGTTTTAAATCCAGTGCTCAATTATTAATTCTGGTCTCACTGAACAATTCGTGATCAATCTAGATTTCAATGGCGATTTCTCAAGTCTCTCTTCGCATACTAATAATCAACTTTCTACATCGTTTGATAAATCTGCCTCAACTGTCAATTATTTCAACACATCTGTATTTGTTATACAAACGACTAGTGCACCAGTGTATTTATCTTTTGATTCATTTTGATAATTTTATTTAAAATTTATTTTCAAGTTCAAAGCTGAGACTTTTATGCGCAATCATTACAATTTTTTGAATTTTATTTGTTTAAGTGATTCACTAAAATTTAATCATAAATAACTATATATAATTTGACTTTCATTTAAAATCTTATAAATTTAAATTTACGTGGCATAAAGCGAAAATTTTAATCATACCGAAATATTCAGTTTAAGTTTATTTTTAGTTTTAATTTAAATATCGGCATGATATTCAATGTTTCATTTTTTATCTGATGTGCATAAAACTATTTGCTTTCAATTTGAAAATTTTTTGATGATAGCATTATATTATAATATTCTATTAAATTTTAATATTTAAATGTTATAATTACTTTTATTAATTTTAGGCCCGACACACAAACATATATTCAACGTCTTGAACAAGAAAGACAGGAAAAAGTGAAAGGCGAGGGAGCAGATAATTCCTCTTTTCTTGGTAAATATGTATGTACATAAGAATTTTCGAGATTTCTTTATAAATAATTTAATCCATATTCACTTACTGATAATTAGAATCATTTATTAATGATTACTTACTTTTTCAGTGGATTTATATCGTTCCAATCACCATCTTATTGTTAATTACTTCAGCATCCAATCAACAAGAAGGGGAATCTGGGTAAACAGAAAGATGTTTCTTATTGGATTCTAAAAAATTTAATAAATATTCCTATTTTTGTAAATTGAATATTAATAAATCAAAAATTTTCAATAGCGTATCTTGAAATTTTGAAATAGTTTTTCTATTCAAAGAAAATTTTTTTTTTAAATTTTTCTCTTAGTAAAATAAAGTAGTTTGAATTTCATTTTTAAAAATTATATTGCCGATTTTACTTTAATTAATTTTTTTTTAGACATTTTTATTTATTTTTTAGCTTTTAATTATGCTAGTGAAATATTTTCATAATATTCATTCAAAACCTATTGATTTCATATATACACAATATTTATAATCAATTTAATCTAATCTATTAAGTTTTTTGAAATTTTTTTTTTTTTTTGATATCTAAAGTCTAAATAATTACAATCATTAATCTACTAAATAATTTTTTTTTAAGCAGACCATGTGTTTATCGTTTCAGGTAATTTAAGGCATGATTTTTTTTTGTGTATGATAATTGATAAATTTAAGATTAAACAGATCTATATGTGTTTAATTTATATTCATTAGATTAAAACTCAAATTGACCAAATTAAATAGATTAATAATTATATATATTTATTATGTTGACGGTTTAAAATCACAAAATATTCATATAATAAAAAAAATAAATCAAAATTTTTTCATATCAAAAAGAAACAGTTTTATTACAAATCAAAAAACTAACAAATACACCAAAAGAAGAAAAAAATTTATGAAGGGTACAAAAACTCGAGTTCGAAAAACAAAAGCAAGCACTTGTCCTAAGATTTGACGTTATTTGAATGAATAAACCTAGCCTTTTCTAAATTCAATATTGTTGCTAATCTCACCTTATTATTAAATCACTACTTGAAGCTATATATTTAGCGTTGATTTAACAAAAGAATGAAAATAGAATAAAAATATATTACCATACTAAAGGACATCACTCAAATTTCGTAGGTGTTCAACTGGGCCCTTACTATATCTTATATGATATTTTTTACAATGTTTTCAACAATATTTAGCGAAAAAAAATATTAACTAGAATCTCAAATCGCTGTTGAATTTGGAATTTTAATTATATTTTTATTACATCGATTACTAATGAAATTCATAAAATAGTAAAAAGAAAAATTTTATGCATGGCTTCATTTTAACATTAATCAAATTCGAACTTTTTATCAAATTAAAATGTTGTCGCATCTTCTTTATAAATTTTCTTCAAAATTTATTACAAAACAAGGGGCAATATAAAATATGTTCGATATTTCAATCGACAAAATTGATCACGAATCGTCTTATCAAATGCATAGACGATATTAGATTAATAATGATAATAAGTCATATAATTAAAAGATGTATCTCAAATATAAAATCATGTAAAATTATTCTTTATATATTTTTTGACAAGACTCTTATGAAGGATTTACTGACCGGCGTTTAAATTTTTTTTAGTATAAATATATTTTTAGCCTATATGAAAAAATTTATTTATTGACTATATTTATCTAAACAAATTTCAATAATCCTACTGAAGCTCTTTTTCATCTGGATTGAAAATTGAATATTTTATTTAATATTCAACAAATTGATAAGGTTAATAAATAGATGAAGTTGCTACAATTTTGATAATTAAAATGATTTTCTACTATAGATTTCTTACTTCAATTTTTTACGGTCTTATATCTACAGATTATTTAAATGCAAAATATGAATATTTTCATTCTAAATATATGTTCAATTAAGTGTAATGTTCAAGTTTGCTTCTAAAAAAATAAAATCACACTTTATTTAACAAAATAAGCAATAAAACAAATAAATAAATTTAAGTAACATTCAAATAGAGATAACAGTATCCTGTTTTGATTAAAAAAACAAATTATCTTTTTTATTTTCGCATAAAATTAAAAGCACTAATAAAATTATCATGTAGTCAAAGCTTAAATTGCCACTTTTAAATTTAGGATTTCTTTATTAAATATATACTAATATTAAATATTTCATTTATTATATATATATTCTTCAAACACTTTACTTTCTTCTAGTTGATAAATAAGTTTATCATAAAAATAATGAATAAAATGTACCTAAATTCTCATTTTTTTTTTCTATTGCTCATCTATTCAAAAATTTAGTTTTTACCCATTTTTACTTCTTTTAGATACCAGACAGAATTTTTTATTACAAAATAGGTAATCACTTCTAATTCAATCTTATCAGATGTAAAATTTTTTCTTTGAAAATTTATTTTTTGAGTTTCTAAATCGGAATAAGTCCAAAGAAATTAATGTTGGTGGATAATGCAAATGATCAAAAATTTTCATAATATATTTTTTATTTTGTAAAAAACTGCATCCGCCTAGTTAGCTGTGGAATATTTTTTCAAAAAAAAAGAATCGTTTTTTAGAACAATATATATTTTGCTACAAAAAATATAAGATAAAATAAAGCGAAAATTTAAATTTATAGATTTTAATCAAGCCGATCAATAGAGGCAATGCAATGTCTATATTACAAAAAATTACTTCGGTTTAAATGATAAGATCTAACTAATCGCAGGCGAATTTTAAAGATACAAGCATTATTAAACACCTGTTTAAATTTATTGTTAATTTTTATAGCACACTAATATCATCTACTGCAGCAAAATTTTCGAATAATTGATCTCAATCATTTTATGAGCATTAGATAATCGTTCGCAACTTTCTAATCAAGTTAATTCTTGTTATTTTTAATAATTTGTTTTTTTTTAGCATTTATGTTTTTTTGAGTATAATATTTTCAATATAATTTTAATTTCTTTTAATGATAAAGCTACCATCAATGTGAAAACTAACATAAAATTTAATATTGGATTAATATTTTCATTTAAATCAATCTTGACCGTAAATAATTTTTTTTTATCAATTAAATATATTTCATATTTATACTCTTACAAATCAGTCAACAGGCTATTTCAGAGCAAAAATTTTTTTTTTCTTAAATTCTGGTAGCACCATGCAAAAATTATCAGCCCATAAATTATTGAAAATTTATGAAATCATATAATATAAAAAATTATATTTTTCATTAGCACAAAAAGGCAACTCATTATAAAATCATATGTAATTTAATTTAAGAAGAAAATAGTCTTTGCCTATTTTAAGATTCGAATTTAAATGGGACTTGGAATTTTTGTCATCTGAAATTCTGGAAAAGAAACAATCAAAGTATATTCAAAAAAAAATCATATGACAAACTATGTATCAAATATCATGTAAATCTCAAAAACAAAGTAAAAAATATTGGTTAGAAAAATAAATTTATAAAAAAAATACATCTAGTTCGTTTTATGTATTTAGTTGAACATATATATATATTTTTTTTTTCAACACACAAACGTTAGGTATCGACTTTTGAATTGATCGAATGCATTAAATGTAGTCTCAGTGTCTTAACAATGAATTTAGATTAAATAGGTCTAACAGTTTATTAGTAAGAAAAAATTCGCATTCGAAACTACCTTTTTTTAATACAATTATATAATAGAATTAAAGTCATTTTAGTGTCATGAAGTTCGAGTTTTAAATGATTTGAAATGAGATAAATTAAAACAAAATAAAAATGAATTTTAAAACTCGAGAGTCATTGGAGATTAAATAATGGTAATTGGACATTGTTCAAACAAACTAACAAAGATCCAATGAAATGATTGTTCAATGTTTGGTAATAGGTCACGTTGAGTCAATCATTTAATGATCTAAAAAATTAAACAAATATGTTAGAATTTTTCTCTGGGTCCCCAAAATATATAGATAAAATAAATTTAGTTGTACTTCTGAACATTTTTAACTTTAAATCATACATTCAGACACTAATTTTTAAGTCTGCTGCATCAGAATTCTAACAGTAAAAGATCTATGTATTTAAAAAGTTATTCATTCAATTCTATTAAAACAGATAGAAATGAGGGAGAAGATACATTTGTTTAATTTATAAAAAAAACTTATGTTTGTGTCGAGTTAATTTATTAGAAAAAATTTGAACAATTTTTTTTTTAAAATATGAGTCTCAAGTCGACTTCAAAAAATCGTTCACTTAATAAAAATTTTGTATTGAAATTTTTCATATATTCTTGATAAATATTCTGGATCAGCAATCTCACTTGCCATAATAATAAATACATACAGTAAATTAGAAATTATTTTCAAAATAATCATACAATGCCCTGAAATGGTCTGAAAGAACATTATAATAACTGAATGACCATCATACTTAAGGAAGTTGATTAATTTTTTTGTAAAAATGAATTCGAAATTTATACTTTATTAATTAAACAAACTGTCGCATTTAGAATATTAACAATATTGAGGTGACTTAATAAGTAATTTTTATGAATTTTCATTATAAATTTACAAAATTATGTTATAACTTAGATGTGTTGAATAGTATTTATTTGAAAAAAATTATTGAAGTTCGGAAATATTCTTAAGAAAAATTGCTTTTTAAAATTCCCGAAAAACAATTTTCAAATATCAAATTTTCATACGTAAAAGCTTTAAGAAATAAGTAAACACTAGAGAAAAGAATAAAACTGGCTAACATACCAAATTAATTTTATATTATTCAATATATGTATTTAATAATTTGTTGAAAATTTTTTTTCAATGTATCTTTCATATTGAGTTGTGATTCTAATTTCTTATGAAATCAATAAACTTTTTATCGATGAAATAAAACTAAATATACCCATTTTTGAAATTCGAATCCCAAAATTTAAGTTTTTCTTTCCACAAAATTTTTTGTAAATTTCTATATTTTAAACGCATTAGAAAAAGAAAATGTGATTTTCTTTTTAATTATTAGTCAACATGTAAATAATGTAATAAATAAGAAAAAATTTCAATTAGAACCTTAATAATAATGAAAATAAATGATTTTAATTATCACAAGTTTTTAAATTAACTGAACTGGTTTTCTAGAAGATTTTTCAAGATATTCTAATAATATTTTCTATAAATATTAAATTAACTTTCAATTATTCAGCTTGATTTGGTTTAAAAAATTTTAGCTTATTGAAAATTCAAAAATTTTAAATTCAAATTTAATATATTTATAGGATAGGTTTATAATATACATTCTCAAAGCCTATTTTTTAAAGCATCCTATTCGATATATTGAATTATGATAAATATAGATACAATTATTTTTTTTTGCCTGCAGCCAACGTTTAATATAAATTATTTTAAAAAATTTAAGAAATCAAGAAATGTATTCGATTCTTGAAGTCGATATTTTCATTTTCATTTGACGGTATTAAATTCTGAGATTTCATTAATTTTTTTATCTATAGCTCATAATGAATCAAGCAACTGTTCATATTAACAGTCGAGTGTCGAATTTTAATATATCAATATATTTTATGGCCTATTTTGAATTTTCAAATCAAATGATTCTTACATAAAATTTAAAATGAAAAATTAAATTGTTAAAAAACTGAAAATGAATTGAAGAATGATTTAATATAAAAAATTTTGAGTGAATATTATCTTTTTTTATTTTGAAATAAAAAATTTACCAAAAAACTTAAAATAAACGGTTTAAATTTTCAGTACAAGTATCATAAAAATATTCAAGCGATGAAAAATTTTATATTATTATTGCTTTTCAAGAATTTTATGACAAAAAATAAAATTTCAAGATATCTCAAAAGTGACTCATCCGTTTTACACATGTTTAATATAAAAAAAAAGAAACTCCTTTTTGTAGGTGATCACACATTTAAACAGTCTAAAAAATTACCGAAATTCTTTATTCGTTTCTATTTCAAATTAAAATAATTGACATTTATTTTTGATTTTATAGAAATACACATATAATTTTACTGACATGTGATTTACTTCAAATTAATATTAAATTATCAAATTATTAGATTATCTTAAAATCAGTTATATTTTAACATATTTGAAATCTAAAACATCTTATCATGAACGTTGTTAATTAGAATCGATTGGTAGTAATAGTTTGAATAATTTTTTTCTTGTGAAATTCGAAATTGATACAATTAAAAAAATACCTCAGAATTAGTGTCTTATTAATTCCTTTTAAATTTAATCAAAATTCAAATTATAAATATGACCTGCTGTTCAGATTTCAAATCAAAAAAATTCTATGTATAAATATGCGACAATATAAGTAATTCATATTAAATCTTCATTCGCGCATGCTAACATTAAATTTTAAATAGTTTTGTTCAATAGGAAAAAAAAACTTTTCATTAAAGTGCTGCTGTAGGACGCATAGAATAAAATATTTTTATACTCCAAAATAAAATACATTTTCGATTTAAATTTTTTAATTGTTTTATTTCGTGATTTCCAAAAATAATCAATGAGATAAAGTATTCATTTTTTATTCAAATTGAATTATAAATGTGATACTGATAAATTTGAATAATAAAAATAAATGATGAAACCTCAATCATTTTTCAAAAACAAACAAAATTTGATCTTGAATTTGTTATAAAAATTTTTATATTTTTTTCTATCAACTGTTGAAAATACACCGATCAAAATTCAAAAAAATTTTATTTTTTTGAAAAAAAAATAAATTTGAATTCTAAATACTAAACAATCAAGCATGTTGGATATTTTTCAAAATATTTATAAATGATAACTTACCAAACTTATTAAAAATCATCAAAAAAAATTTTTTTTTTAAATTGTTTAGTTTTATTTCAATTATAAATTCAAAAAATCCAATAAAATTGTTTATTTAATATTCAATATTTTTGTTGTCACATCTCTAATTTTAAACACTTTGAAGAGTCATATAAATTAAAGAAATAAATTGAATTATTTTAGAAAGTTTTTATCTGTTTGCTTATCTCTTTTAATAAAACGATTCAAAATGTTGATAAAATTACAAAAGATTTTTATTCAAACGTATGAAAATTAAAATTTTTTTCAAATTTCAAATTTGTATTTTCGACTAATTTTTATAAAAAAATTTTTGGCATTAGCCATCTTGAAAACAAATATTAAAAAACAAAAACAAAAAATATTAAAATGTGTTATAATTTATTCGGCGATTCTGATAAGACATTCAGAATCTAAACTGAAAAAAAAAAACCAATTATTAAAAAAAAAAATTTTTTGAAGTCAACGTTTATAAATGTAAAATAATGACTTTTTTTAATCTTTTTATAAAACTTACTATAGGTTTCTTCTTAATATATTTCTCAGGTAAAAATCAATTTTCAATTTCAATTAAAAAATATATCTAAATTTTTAATGAACCATAAAAATAAATCTTAAGATTATTAATAATAATTAATCAAAATTATAATCCTTAAAAAAATTAGAAATATTTTTATAATATATTGTCTTCAAGATACACAGAAATAATTTTGCAAAAATACTATTTTGTATGTTTTCAAAATTTACATGAAAATTTAGGAAAAATAGATGCATTTTTTTTTCCTTTAAATTTATTTTTTCTTTTAAACGAGTTTGAATTAAAGGTGAATTAAATAATCAACTAATCACGAATATACATTTTTACAGGGAAAAATAATTTGTAATGTGAACTAGTTTGAACTCACTTACTGATTGTTTCTCAATTCAATTTAAAAGCTTGAATCCTTAGTCAAATATTAATTTTTTGAGGACTGTCATTTATTTTATATTGATAAATTACCGAAAATTTTTTAATATTTGTATCAGAAATTACTTTTTACTAGCAAAAATTTGATTTTCATAACTTAAAATAATCAATGTTTTATTTAATAACCTATTTCAACATTGCCATACAATATCGTATAATAATTTTAGAAACATACTAATATAAATCTTTTTAAAAATATCTTTTATTAGAAATTTTCATTTATATTAATTTGAGAAATATTTTAAATCAAATTCGTAGTCTTATAAAGCAGTCTATTTTTTCTATTCATATTTTAATTAATATTTATTTTAATTTTCAAAGATTTTTTTAGTTATGTGTATCTTTTATTGTATAGACTTTTCTAGTATTAGAAGATTAGCCCTTTTAACTCTTTTGAACACATGAAGAAAAAAATATTTACAGGAATTCCAAAAAAGCATAAATAATATGAAATAATATTTGAAATGAAAGAATTATTGTGCACTAGATTTTTGATTTAAACCTTAGTAGGGTTTACGTGAAAACTTTTCATGTTAATGATACTCTTTGAGTATTTAATTTATAAGCTATTAGAAATAAATAATTTCGAATATGTGATTTGCACGAATTAAATAAAGAATTGTATAGGTTAAAATAAAATAATAAGATCTTTAAAAATTTGCTGTTTCAACCATTTATTTTTGATTACTAAATGCCGTTTTTTTTTCATAAATTTTATAGTATTTTATATTATGATATAAGTTTTTACTAAGAATTTTGACACAAGATGCGATACATAATTTGAAGACGAGCACAAAAGATATGATGTATGTGAAACATTAGGATAATATGCAAATTGTACAACGTGCACAACATTTATATACTTAATTATTATTAGAATCATAAAAATTATTTTGGTTTAAAAATTTATCCTTGCAACTACATATACT
>BLXL01001145.1:0-13204 GCA_023170135.1 Acarapis woodi
TATAATAAAAAAAAAAAAATATTATTTAATTATTAAGAAATTTCAACATGAATTTGAAATTTTAATTAGTCGAAAAAAAATCATCGATAAATTGATAAAAAATTTAGAAAAAAAAATTAGATTTAAAATAAAATAGATTCAAAAGAAAATTGTTTTCGGAATACTTAAAGAATTTCATTCCGACAAGAAATTTGAATTCGATTATCAAATACAATTATTATCAAAACATCTTATTTACCCATTAAAAAAACCTATAAATTCTATTTTAAATTGCAGAATCAATGATTCAATGAATCACTTAAACTTTGCCTGATTAACTAATGTAGACTTTTGATAAACAAAACAAAGCAACATGTTCAATTGACATTTCTTTTTAGTAATTGATCTTCAAAAAAATTAACTAGCTGACCGTAATCTATTTTTTTAAAATTAAAATAAATGATGTATCTAAAGTAGATTATGATTCTCAAAATTCTAATTTAAAATTTGATTGATTGAGATCAATATTTTCTGAATCATAAGCATTTCACATTAGAAGCAACTTTGAAAAAGATATATATATATTTTATTCCTAGAATGTTCTTAATTCAAGTATATAGTGGATTTTGTCTATGAAAAGAATCTCCAACTCAATTGATGTCAATGTTGATGCATCACGATAAAGTGTGATTTTTCAAATGTTCGAAAAACTAACAGAATATTGTTTTTCACATTATAGTTAAGATATTGTGATCACTCTAAATTTTAAATGATCTTATTCTCAGCGTAGAGCAGATGATATGAATGTTTAATTTAAGTGAGTTCAGGTACTATTACCAAGAATACTTTTAGCACTATTAGTTCGGAAACGACCATTTGTAGATGATTGGTAAAAATAAAGATTTATTTCCGTTTCAAATTTATAGCATTTTATAATTTCTTAAAATTACCAAATAAGTCAATAGAGATTTAATTTTACATTTTCCTGCGCTTTTTTACAAATATTAATAATTCGCTTAAAAAACTGTGTAGTGATAATTTTATTTTTTTATCTTTATTTATCAAACAGTATTTAATATCTATAAATGCACCTCTTTATCAGCTTGGATTAAAGATACAATTCGATATCATTGATATTAAATAGTAAGTCAATTTTTTTCTTATTTTTTGAATTCGAAATTTATTTTAGTTTAAAAAAATTTAAAAGGACCATTTAGCATTTATTTGTATTTGAATTTTATGAGCATGTATATATTTTTTTTTTGATAAAAAATTTGATTGCCATTTTTGAAAAATCTTGATCAATATTTTAATGCTGAAATTTAAAATGAAAAAAATTAATTTTCAAATATCGATCTTCTAAAACTTTTGAATTCTCTAGTTTCACGTCTAATTGCTTGAAACTTCAAATTTATAATTCAAAAAAAATTTCATGAAAATTTTTACATTCATCAAAATTAAACACCTAAAAATAACAAGCATTTTTTATTGAGATTTTTTTCATAACACCGAGAATTTTTAACTATTTGTTGATTAGAAAAAATCAATATAAAACTACATTAAGAAAATATTCTTATATAATCTGCTCGTGATCATCAATAATCACTAGCGAGTAACTACTCGTTAGTTATTCCCGATAACATAAAATCGATATTAGTTCAAAACAGATTGTTTCTATGTTTATTTGGGATTATTTATTCTTGTTAAAACAAAATACATTTTATACAAACTTGTTTCATTATTTTTAGATTTGTAACCACACTATTGTCAAGTATTTTAGGACACTAATATCAACTAAAATTCTTACTACATATGTAGGCTTTATAAATCCAGTTTTTTTTTGTTCTGATCTTTTGAAAGACAAAAAATTAGATGACTTATTGCGCATGGATGGTAGCGAAAATTTTAGTGATCGTATTCAAATCAATTTAGATAGCATAACTAGAAAAACATGAACTAAAAATTATGTAAAGAAAGATGATAACGAATTTATTAACAAAATTTAAAGGAATCATTACTTTTTTATTACAAAATGAAGCACGGAAAAGAATGAAATCACGGTAAATGTAAATTTTTTTTATTATTTTATTTTATTTTGACTGTCCGACAAAATTTTTTTATTATAGAATAGTACTCATTTATTTAATTAAAATTTAAAACTATTTGATTCATATAATGCATTGTTTGAAAAGATTGAATCGATAAAAAATTAATAGATGTATTTATCTTCGAGATATTTTAACCATAAATTTTATTCGAATAAAAATCATTATAAATCATTTGAAGCGCTAATATTGATATTTTTAACATTTTTGAATTTACAAAATTTAGCTTTTAACATAAATATATATAGCAGTTTATTTTCAATATAAGAGCACATTAAAAGAATAAAAAAAAAATTTTCTGAATATTCTTTTGCAATTTCAGTCCTAAAATGTACGGTAAATAACTAGCCAGACTTATTTTTATTATGTAATTAATTTTAATACAAATATTCTGTCGATTTCTCTAGTTAACTTCTTGAATTTTTTCTTCTTATTAATTAAAATTATTTATTGTCGTATTTTAAGAAATGAAAAATTTTTATCTATCGCAAGTTGTATTCATCAAATACGATTTCGAAAATAAAATTGAATGATCAATGGTTAAATATTAATTAATTTTGTGGAATTAGACAATGAAATTTAATGATTTGTCTTATAAATTATAATATTTTCCATTAAACTATTTATTGAATAGTTTTCTAAAAGGCTATGAAAATTAATGATACCGTTTTTAAGCCACAGAATTCATTAAAAAAAAATCGATATTTGTCTTTGGTAATTCATAAGTTAAATGAAGTATGAAAAAACGAATCCGCCTTACAAACCCAAATTTTTCAACCATTCAAAAATTTTTAATTAAGCATCCAATGAAAATTATGGAAACTTTTAATCGAAAAAAAAAAAATACTCAATTTTATAAAATACGATGAATTTCAAGCGTCATTTGCATAATATAAACATTTATTAACTTTTATTTACTAAACTTTTAAGTTTCAATTTTTAATTCTTTTTTCTTAATTATTTTCTATTGTTTAAATCAAATCGAATTAAATTATCGGAAATATTTCAATCAAGAAATCTATGAAAATTTTGTTTTTGAAGCATTATTAAAATAAATTGCGCTAAAATAATTATAATTTGAAAAATATTTATTGACCTTTCTTAAACTTGAATTATCGAAAAGCAAAATTATTGACGAAGATTTGGAAATGGTCATAAATTTGCGGATGATATATTAAAATTTTATTATATTACTTTATTCAAATTTCTAAATACAGTCTGATTAATGATTATGTCAAAAAAATTTTCTAAAAGGCTTTTTTCGAATTAGAACAAAATATCTTTTTATGAAAACTATAAATTATGATTAAAAATTGATTTGTTGAAGTAATGAAATTTTCTTGATATTGATTTGAATTATTCTTTTTGTTCGGTTAAGAATCTTCGGATATTATTTCATATTATCGGCAAAGACTTTTAATTATAAAGAAATTTTTATTAAATTAGAATTGAATTCAATTAAACGAATTTTGTCAATTTTTTTAACCTGAAAATTTTATAAAAACTATAAAAGATAAGCAGTCTTTTATACCAAGTTAATTTTATTGAATATATTTTAAGAAATACAATTTTAAATCATCATCTATATCCAATTTGAATTACATATAAAATGAAACACTATAAAAATAAAAGAAAAATTTTATAAATCAAATTTCGTATACACGAAATTTTTATTATTCATATGATGTTTGGTTTGTAGCACAATAATTAGAATTGTTGTGAAGATTTTATATAGATTAAGATCAGGTTTTTGTGAAAAAAAATTATTGAAATCATTAAACATTCAGTCCATAAAAATTCTTTCATGAAAATTTACATTTAGAAAATTTTCAAGAAGAAAAATTTTTTTTTTCAAAATTTTTATCAAAATATCAAGAATTTAAACGAGGTTTATCTAACAGGCCGAGTTGAAAATGACATGATTTGTTAAAGCAAATAATTCGTGAAAAAATTCAAACAATAAAAATATTCAGGTGAATTCATAAATTTTTATTACTTTAAACTCAATTATTTTATCTATATCAAAATTGATTATGTTTATTTCTTCTGGCTGAAACTCTAATTTATGAACTTACAAGTACTTGTTAACTAGGGTCTTTTGATTTGAAATAATTTCAAAAAAGTGTTCAAATGGCACTAAGAATAACGAAAAATTATCAAAAAAGAAAAATATATTTTCAAAATAGTTAATGATTAAATAAAAATTAATTTTGAATTGAATTCGTGGGCTATGTTTTTACAGAAAAGATTTTAATAAAGATTTTAATTTTCAGCAGAAAATCTTACCAAAAAATGTGATAGTGATTTAAAAATTAAAGAAAAATAGGAAAAAAATAAGTTCACTTCAGAAAAATGCAACATCGATATAATCGAAATAAAGAGAGCAAATAAGTATTCAGTTGCACGTCTAGGCGCATTTTTTTTATAAATGTGTTAATGTGTGTTTTTGAATTAATACCTAACCGCTGGTTAGTCTTGGAAGAATAATGTATCGAATGATGTCATCGATAATAAAAATGAATGATAACGTAAACTTGCACTGATTTTACAATCAAGTTAACAACTGAGTAGTTTTAATAGAGATTCAGTTTTTTAAAATTAAACTTTGTACTTATTTTGGTGTAAACTCTGAATTTGTACACGACCACACCATATACCAAAATTTATTTCTACTTTTTATTCCACTTTGCACACTGTGTGCGTTGAACCTAGGCGCAAACTTTTTCTAATAGTAGTGAATAATAATTTTATAATTTGAGAGTTTCGTGAAAACTGTTTCAAAAATGTAAACAAAGACAGACGGTTTACTCGTGCAGGAAAAATAGAACTCTTTTCGTAAAATAATAAGAAATTTGTAAAGGAATGGACTCAAGAATTTGGTAGATTTTGCATTTAGAGTAAAAGGTTTCTGATGCATTTTAATTTGCTTAGTTCTTTAATCTCTAAAGAATACATGCCATAGTTTGAAAAGTATCAAAGAGTGGGTATGAAATTTATAAAAACACAAATTTCAAATTGTTCATCAATTTATCGATGATTTTTTTTCGACTTGTAGAATTAAAATTTCAAATTCATGTTGAAATTTCTTAATAATTAAATAATATTTTTTTTTTTTTATTATAGTACCAAATAAAAATTGAAATTAAAAAACATTAAATTTTTCTTCATAATAAAAATATTAGAAGTAATTGTAAAAAACCTTTTGCAAAAAAAATTTTAGTGGAATTTTTTAAAGACTAAATTCATTTAATAAAAATTTAAAATTTAATCAAATTCGAATTTTAAATAAAAATAACAATTTAACTAACTATAAGCTGAAATTATCGTTCAATATGACTTTTCACATTTTAACAATCAATTATTAATTATTTTAATAAGTCAAAAAAATTTATCCCATTAAAAATTACCATTTCATTACTATCTAAATTAAAGTAATACTATTTGAGTGTGTTTCATTAGCATCTTTTAATAAATTTTTCATTAAATTGCAAGATTTGAAAATTTTTTCGAGAACCAAAATCATCAAATTCCTAACGCAGATGTTTCATGGATCTCGGCACTATTTATTGTCATTGAAAATTTTCAATTTTGTATCCTTATATCAAAATCGAAATTATTTAAACAAAGCTATAACTTAATTGAAATCAATTTGCATTTCTAAGAAATCTACCGACACCTAATCGGTAAGAATTTAAAGTCTATTTTTATTAAATAAATGTATATATAGACATACAAATTGTGATGAAAAATTAAAGATCCTAAAGTATATTTAAAGTTTTAAAAATAAGATTGTATGAAATAATCATTTATCAAGCATATCTAAAAAAGTAAAATGTTATTTGTCGATTTTACGTGATGCAAAATTTTCATCAATTTTCAATCATAACATGAAAAAATAAAGTCAACAAACTTAGTCTTAAAGATTAATGAATGGCTTATATTTAGTGAGCACTACATGTATACTATGGCATAATT
Source organism: Acarapis woodi (assembly GCA_023170135.1). Taxonomy (NCBI): domain Eukaryota; kingdom Metazoa; phylum Arthropoda; class Arachnida; order Trombidiformes; family Tarsonemidae; genus Acarapis; species Acarapis woodi. The sequence continues at coordinate 6,060 of BLXL01001145.1, forward strand.
GCTTTTATTATTAATAAAAAGAACAATTATATTTTTATTAAAAATTCAAATAGTTTTGAAACCTCATTTACAAAGAAACCATACTTTAAAAAATGACAGAATATTTAGTGATAAGTTTTCCTGTTTTTGTTCATCTCTAACAGAGAGATCTACTTAGAATCTGAAACTTTATCTGAATCAAATAGTGTCAAATTAAGCAATTAATCCTCGCAAACTCAGTGACACATCCTGATTTTCTACATTTTCGAAAATTTTAATGAGAAAAATAAGTAAATTCGATTTTAAATTATTTATAATTCATCTTTTAGTCAAATATATTCTATATATATATATTTTTGCTTTTTGAATAACTTACGAAAGTAACAAAATTCTTAAATTAGTACTATAAATATATATTCCAAATACAAGCACAATTTCATAATTTTATTTATTTTTGCGCATTAGAAGGTATACAAAGTGCATTAAAAACAACTCATTAAAAAAAATAAAAAAGTTCTTGAAACTAGCGATTAAATTAGTAGAATTTTCTTTTTTAAGTGTTTAGTGAGCATTCTTCATGCATATTGTCAAGATGATATTTACGTCTTTTACATAACGAGTGAATTTATTTTTTTTTCGTAAAAATTTTCTTTCAATTTCGGACGCTAAACCTACCACGATACTATATCAATCATATGGGAATCTTTATTTTCATAGCAAATTTTTCCCGAAAATCACAAGATTCCAACATGCAATCTTTATTAAATAACAACGTAGAAATACACATTTTGGCATTTTCTTCGGTAATATCGAAATTAGTATCTCTATGTGTGCAATTTTGGTAATTCGTATATTAAGCATATTTCAGTTGAACTAAGCAAACATTTATACATGATTGAAAATTGGATTTACTGAATCGCATGTTTTTAAATGGGCTTTAAGCTGTTCGAAGTGTTTATTCTATTTTAAATAAGTAAAGTACTTTACGATAATTTAAAAAAAAAAGAGAGTGGCTAAAAATTTAAATGAAAATTTATAAATTTAGATTGCTCATCCTATATATTTGTAGAATCTAAATTCAAACTAAATTTTGCCGAAAGTAATATAAAACAAGTAGATGAACTTATATGCAATGTCTAGCTTTTGACAATTGTAAACTATTTTAGGATTACTTTCGATTTTTGAAACGTGAAATTTTTTGCTTCTTAGTTACATTATGGTATATTTAGTCATCAATAAGTGTTAGATTTGGGCTATACAAAAAAACCAATGGTCATGCATTGAATCAAACATTATTCACTTAATATCATCTATATGCTATCATTTATATTCTCGAGAACTTGAGAATACTTGATTACAATTCAACAAATAATGAGAAAAATCTCAAACAGGTTCACCGTTAATATGATTATTAAAGTAAAACAATAAAAGTAAATAAGTGATAATTAAATGAGAAATAAATATAGAAAGGCCTAGTCTTAAAAAAAAATAATAGCACTATCTTCAAATTCGACTAATTTTAGAATAAAAGCTGAATTTCTTCAAAAAAAAATTAGCATTCTATTATCTGCAGAGAATTTTTTATTGCCTACGTAAAACGCGTATTTAATCATTTTTTTTTTTTTTATTATCCTTTTTTGAACTGTATCTTTGTTTTATGTTATATTCATATAATTCATAAATAAATTTTTAAAAAAGTATAAAAAAATATTGTGAATTAATATATTTATATGATATATTTGTAAACATCACTTATTTTAGATTATTTATTTAAATAGAACTAATTTATATACTTTTCTAGGATTCTAAACTAAAAAAAGTAGTAATAGATTATTTGAAGAGAAAATTTAAAAAAAAAATCAAAATTATCAAATGGTTAACAGATTGAGTGCACTAATATTTAGGATCAATTTATATATGTGAAAATTTCACTGTAGAATATATGCACTTTTGTGATGATCTAAAACAATTTGCTTGAAAAAGCAACATTCTTTTTTAGGAAACTAATCATTCAAACATAGGATTTTATTATTAAGCAAAATTTTACAAGCCAAATGTAAAAGTTACATTTTTTTTTGTTTTAAAAACCGAATTCTAATTTATGAAAAGAATCTAATGCATAAAAAATAAAAATATATGAATAAACTAAAAAGATTTTAAACTTTCGAACTTGGAAAATATAATTTTAATGAGAGGAAACAATATATATTTTTCTAAAATCTATTTTTTAAATAATCAATCTAAAAAGACTCAACAGACTTTTAGATGTCTGAAATATGTTTTTTAGATTATATAATACAAATTTTATTCGCAATGCAAAATTTTTTGAAATTTCTATCATATTAGTTATATGCGAATATCATATCCAAGTGTAAACCAAAATTTTCGATACTTTTTTATATGACTATTTAAACCTCAAAATGACAAAAAAAATTCTCAGGTTTCGCGCTTCTAATTAATCTTATTGTAACTATAGCCCTTTCTTAATAAAATTATTTTTTTTTCAAAAGCAAAAATGAAAGAAAATTAAATTTTTAGCCAGCTTTAAAATAAATTTTTAAATTTCAACAGTGAAAAAAGAAAATTAAGTCAAACTAATCTTATTTAAACAAGATTCAATACATTTATTTATGATGTTAAGTTTCATCATAAAATAAAAAAGCTTTTCAAATTTGTACAATAAGTTTTATTCAAAGAGTGTTTGATTACTTGAAATTTGAAACCGATCAAAAAAACATATCTGTAAATATCAGAAATTTTCCCAATAAATATAGTGATATTTATACAAACGATTTTTTTTTCGAATCTTTTACATAGAAAATTTTGAATTGAAAATTTTAGAATTCATATTGCTTTTAAAAGGATTCGAGCAAATGTTTGATCGCCTAAATTTATATCGATCTGAAAATTTTTATCTTTTTCTTTAATGATTTTCTTATCAAATTACGAAGTTATTCACTTTACAAAACTTTGATATATCGAAAATTTCACCGTAAATTTTTTTTCTACTCTTATAAAACAATAATCGGACAGCAAAAAACAATTTATACTTGAAATTGTTTGTCTTTTTCGAGAATCACAATTTGTTTCTCATATTTTCCATGAGTGAGGTTTTATTCTCAAATTTTTTCTATTATGTTTTGAATGTATTAAATTACCTTTTATTACTTATTAAATAATATAATTATATTTGTAAGCTATCACGCTATTACATTGCCCCTTGTTCCGTTTTTGCCATCACTTGAAAATGTCATGAAAATTTCGATATTGTCGTAGCCTTTGTTCTTGTGAGATTAAAATAATCTACTAAATTTTTAAATTTTTGTGTCTTCCGATTTATTTTGCAAAATTCACTTTCTCTTAAAATGCCTTCTCATCACTTATTCCATAAAATATTTTATTTTCATAAAATACATTTTCAATTAAATGATAAATGTATTTGAAAATTGATAAAAGGAAAGTTAAATATTAAAAAAAAAATATCTATTTACAACAAACTACCTCCCACAAAATTTTATGAAAGCTATCAGTTTTTCATGTAATCAAATTTTACATAGATGAATTTATAAAATGTATTGTGTTTAATTAACATTTTGTTATGTAACAAAATTCTCTTTTAACGATACTTTTTTTTTACTTTATCATTCTTTATTTTCTCATTTTATCCAAAAAAAATTTTAATCACTACTATTAATTCAAATAATTTTATGATTATTTGAAATTTATTCAAATGAGTTATTTTAGTTTAAATGCGGTTGTGAGATTTTTTATCTCACTCTGTAAAATAAGTTTGAAAACAAATACTTTGCATTTCGAGGGAGATTTACTTAATGTATATTAATAAAAAAATTTAAAAACTGATGAAAATTTTTTATTCAGATTTCATTTTAATTTAAGATTTTCAAATTACTGATAATTACGAAAATAACTTTTTTTACTAGCAATTAATATTAAAATTTGGCAAAATTTTAATTTTTTATAAAGAGTCTATAAGTAAGAAAACTCGGCTTAATTTATTTAATTATAAATCGCAAATGTAAAACGAACAGTTTTTTAGTAATATTTATGACGAATTAGCTTTTTAAAAAAAATTGAAAAACTATTTAAATTTAAGTTTTTTTTTATGTTGATTCAACTTTTATACATGATAACATCTGATCATGCAATTATTATAATATCAAAGCAATAAAATTAGCATCTAATTCAATTGAATTATTTTAATTTTATTCATTTTAATTAGTTTCATAACTTTATTAAAAGTTAAAATAAAAAAATTTAAAAAAATTTTTATTCAAAAATAAAAAAATCTCATTATCAGTAAAACTGTTTAAGTTGATTTTCTATATTTTTTATTGGTGTCATTTATATTGATAAAAAAAAAAAAAATATAATAAAAAAAAATTTTTACTTTGACCTGAGTTATTTTTTTAGCTAGAATCTTAAAAAAACCTTTTTTTTAAGAAAATATATTTAAATGTAAAGAAAAATGCAATTTCGTATTGATCATTTGCGTCATTTATAAAAAATTTTATAATAAACATATTTATTTATTATCTCTCTAGAATTTTTCGTTCTTGTTCGCCAACGAATGTATTTTTCTGATTGAGAAAAAAATTTTTATCGTTTTTTATTTTAATTTAACAAGACAGCATCTGGAAACCTATCAATAAAGATCTATATTTTGCAATCAATTAATAATTTAGTGTTTCGTCTAAGATGGGCTGTTTACATGGATATAATAAATAAATATTAAATAAATTTCAAAAAAAAAGAGGCTCTAAATATAAATAATTTATGAAAATATTTTTTTTTTGTATTTTTGAATAAAATTTATATCATCTAAATTTTTTCTTAAAACTTTCATTAAAAGAGACGGTAAAATAATATATCTAGTGAACAGATCTTCATTAGTTAAAAGTTATGAAAATGTCTAATAAATTTAATTTTTGATTTTTTATTTGCATAGCTTAAGGCGAATATTTTTCTTTTCTGATATAAGCATTATTTTTTTAAATATAAAAATTCTTTCATTATAAAAAAAAATTTAATTGAATACAACCTGAACAAAATTCACATGGCTATATTTCAATTTTTCTTTTTTCCCAAGACCAAAGAAAAGTAAGTCTCGTAGACATGACTCAAAAATCGTTTTTTGTATTTTAATTTTAGTTCGAAATAAAAATAAACGTTCGCTCAAATCCATTTTTCGTATAAGGTTATAAAAAAGTTTGTTACAAAATTCGCTTATTTTATCAATTCTAAATATCACCATCAAAAGTAACAAAAAATCTTACCAATTCAAAAGACAAAACAGATGAATTATCTATAAATAAATTTACTTAAAGTGCAATAACGAAACAATCACTTTTGCATTTTTCAATTATTTGCCATCAATGACAAGTGAAAATTTTTTTTTTGTTATATCTTGCTTTCGTGGCACGATGTAATTAGAACTTAAAATAATTTTGATTCAATTAAATCGTCAAAAATCGTTTCCAATCAACAATCTTGAATACTCTAACAAAAATTATTTATTTTGCATTACTATTAAAAAGACTCATTCTAAGCGAATAATTAGTTTGCATTCTTTATAACAAAATTAACAAGCTAAACAAATATTCTGTTATGTAGAATAAATTATGACGTTTCTGTCACAAAAATCATCCTCTTTGAAATTATTTAAAGTGGGGATTTAAAACTCATGAAAGCGCAATAGTTTGGAAAAATTCTGTAACATTGACAAGAAACAATTCTGATTTTACTTGCTATTTCAGTCAAGAGGTCGATTTCATATTTTTTCTTTTAAATCTACTTATAATATTGGCAATCATTCTTTATATGACTTAATCAAATCCCTAGAATTTATGATATTTTTTATCTTGTAAGTTACTGTATTGGTTTTGTAAAAATGGTTTATATAACATTGGGCTGAATCAAATTGCGGAAAAAATCAAAAATGTTTAATAGCTTGAAATATCTGCTTTGCTAAATAAGCCTTGATTTTATTCTAATAAAATAATGTCTAATATTCTTACTGCCTTGATTCTTGACTATTTATTATCATTATTATTTAATATATTTATCTAATATATTAAATAGATTATATTTTAAGTTATAAATATATCAATGAATCACCAAAATTTTAAAAATTGTTTGTTGATAAATGCTATGTGAAGTAAGTTTTTTCAATTTTTAATGAAAAAAAAGTAGTTGATAAATGATGCTAATTTGAAAAATTTCATATTTGTACTAGAGCAAAGCTCTACTTAAAAATATCATATGAAGTAATTTACTTCAATCTTCTGTGAAAAGATTGAGTCTATCAAATTTACTTTGGAATTAATTTTTCTTCAAATACATATTTAAGTTTACCCAAAGGCAATAATCATTGTATTTTTTAATGAAAATTATTTTTATTAAAGGCATTTCATTTCATCTTTAAATCTAATCTGCCGAAAAATCGATTTGCAATCCGTTGATTTATTACTTTTATTATCTCAAAAATTAATTGTTGATTATTAATTAAATTAAATATCATTTGCAAAAAAATTACTTTTGAGCGACTCGCACTGGAATTAATTTTTCAATGATCTTTATGAAATTCCGAGAAAAGATACCATAAAAAATTTAATTTTGATTAGCTATGCAGTCAAGAATGAAACCGAATCAAGATTTAAAAATTTTGCACTAAAAAATATTTTCCCATGCACAGAAAAATTTTGTAAAATGTTTGATTTTACGAGTTCGATCTTAGAAAGGTATTCATGATAAAATTTTGCTCTTAATTAAAAAAAAAAGACATTAAATGTTACTTTCAAGCCACACCCTCATTTTTGTAAATTGATAAATTTGTCAAGTATTTTATTGAAAAGTTTTACATTTAAGAATTTAGTCTAGAATCATAGATCTTTGTGTTTGACTATATTGAGTTAAAAAGTATTAATGACACATGATAAATTTAAATGATTTGAAACATGAAATTTGGTTAATTTAATGTTTAAAAAAAATTAATTGCATTTAATGATACAAAACCAGTTCAAATAAAACATTAATTATTTCAAAGCTTTGATTTCCACGATATTGCCTTATCAAAAATGTTAATACTAGATTATTCATTATTTTTTTCTGCTCAAATTCAATAGCAAAAAAAAAAAAAAATAATCAAG
>BLXL01001155.1:0-12927 GCA_023170135.1 Acarapis woodi
TACTTATAAGGTTTAATTTACACGATTCCACTTAGTGTATTAACTCAGATTCAGAATTAACAAATATATTCATCGACTGAAAAATTTACAAAATCAATTTTATCCAAATTTAGCTCATCATATCACTACTAGTGCAATTGATACTATTGGTTGAAGCTGGACTAAGTACAGTTGGTACTTTTAATGATTCATTTAAATCTAAAGTTGTGAAAATCGAAAAAAATTATTAAGAATTTTGAAACAAAATGAAATTAAATGAAAAGGGACAAAATAACTAACCTCTTCTGAAAAGGCTTACATTTTGTGTGAAATGATCTCGATTCTTAGTGGTCAAATTACGTTCAATACATTCCATTAGATTTTCGAACCATTGGGCCATAGCCTGTTGCTTATCAGGTGGTTGGTTTTGAATCAAACTTTGTCTTAATTGTTGAAAATAATCTTCATTTAATAGAATTAAACCGAGCAATGGCCGTGAGAGGCTCCATTGATTTTTACACTCCTCGTACATGATAGTATTCATAATAGTGGAGAGCATCTGTTGCAAAATTTCAGGATTCATTTTAAGCACTTTCCAACATGTTTCACCTTCATTCAACTTGTTACTATTGCGAATATTGCGCTTTTTAGTGCTTTTTGATACCCATTTGAATAGGTAAGTCACAATGAAGTCAAGTGTTGAACATGAACTTTGATTAACCATGGAATCAAGCGCAGTTAAACCTTCAGAAACTGTAGATAAAATAACAAGAAAAACATTTGGTTCTAAACTGGCTAAAAAGTTCATATGATCTTGTGCTAAACATTCTAGTAAAACATAATAAGTTTGACTCAATTTTGGAAAATTAATCAGATCAGTTTGTTCAATCGATAATAATAATTTAACAAAAATATTTAGTACATCATCTAGAGCTGCATCGCCATACAAACGAAATACACCAAAGTTGACATAACCTCCACTTAGAGCTGATTTAAGCATTGCAAAGCATATTGATACGCCTTTGAGTTTTATTTGATAAATTTTATCTTTTGGTATATTACCTAAAGTTAATATTTTAGAACCATAATTTACGATCATTTTGCTGGTTTCTCGAAATAAGAGTATACCGTGCGGGGAACTAATATCAAATTGCAAACGTTGAGATCTATTTTGAACTAATTCGGACATTAATTTAAGTACAGGAGTTGCAACAGCTGGATCTTGATACCAAATATCGATTGCTCTGTGCAGTACTTGTGTATAGTTTGGATATAAACATTCAAAAAGCATCATATAACACATTTTAGTATTAAATGCAAATGCAATTCCCCTTAAATCGCGTACAATTCCAATTAATGATTTTTTAGCTTCTTCCAAATTATTAGTATTATATGAACTGAAATCAGTTATAAGTACATGTACGAGATTATCTAATTGGGTACAAATAGATTCCATAAAATCATCAAATTTGTCTTCATCTTCACCTAAATCAATCATTAATAGACGGCCAAGTGATGTATAAAATGTTGATCTACATCTTAAATCAGTAAGTTGAGTTTGGTTTCCCAAAAACGGAAAATGATCTATTAAAAGAGAATAAATCTAATTAGAAAAATAATTGAAAATTTTATAATTTATATTAATTATACCAGCAACATGATTTTTTAAAATAAATTGCACTTCTTCTAATTTTACAAGTTTTCGAACGGAAGTGTAGCCAACTGACAAATCATTAAGAATTTGCAAAGTTTTGTTGATTATAGTTTCTGAATTACTCCAATATTTAAGATTAGTGATAATTTTACGAACAAAAACACTTAAAAGCATTGACTCATCATGAATGCCGAGTACTTCAGAAAGTCGACGAAAAATTTTTGATGTTTTTTGTATTTGTTCACCAATATAAATTTTTCTAAATTGTTCGAAAAAACTTAATTGTGCTAATTCCAATTTTTCACATATTCCACCTTTTATAAAAGAAATAAAAAAAAATTGAAATATTATATTCTTGTTTATAAGAAAAAAAATAAATAAAAAAATACCTTGTGCCAAACGATTATCAGTTAATTGCATGAGTTGCAAAACTCGACAAACTAATTCACTATCCATTGCATCATATTCATTATTATGTACAAGATAACAACCTATCTCACAAAAGAAAAAATTTTGTAAAATAATATTAAAATTAAATTTTTTTTTTTCTTCGTTTACCTCCTATTGAACTACCAATCAAATAGACTAACCAAGTTAAACGTCCTTCTTGAATCGCAAGCTCGACTTGCATATTATTATTCATTGAATTCATTCCATTCATATTATTATTTAGCAATTCTTGATAAGATTGTGCGGCAAGATCAAATAATTGTACAATTAAAGAACAAGTTTTCTCGTAATCACAACGAGAGAATGTTGAAAATTGATCTAATTGCTGATTAATCATTCCTAGATCATCGAAAGGATCTTCAAGATTGTCTCTTATAATTACACTTACTGATTCAAGTCTCGATGTTATGTAGGCTTTCGTAATTTCAGGTGCATAGGTCTCAAGTAAATGTGGTTCAGTGACTTTAACATAAGGTATAGAAGCAACTAATCGTTGCCAAAGATTTAACAAATAATGAATTGAATTTGGTGCGAATTGCCACAATTGTAAACTAGTGACTGTAAATTTAGCAATTAATGCAATTGTTTCAGGATAGCCTTCAACTTTTACAATTTCAGTTAATTGATAATTAGATTTAAGACGCGCTAAAAAACGACAAAATTCATGATAACAAGCTGGATCAGATAGAGAACTTGGATTCTCAAGTATAAACCTCACACCTTGCATAAGTTGTGTTAAAAATTTTTCTCTTTCAGGATTATTGAATAATGAGCGACGAACAGATGCAATTTGAACGAGACATGCAAGTGCAGTGGGCGCCAAATTTGTTGGCAAAATGCGATAAAGATCGAAAAAGAGTTGAAGAGTATTGAATTCAAGAAGAATTGGTTTCCAACTAGTGGGCACTTGAATTGTATTTATATCATCCGATGATTCATCAGGCAAAGTACCAATAAAATCAAATTGAAGGCAATTTAATGCTAATTTTAAAAGATGACTGACCAGTTGTTGTTGATCTTTATCTTGAAATTGACAGTTTTTAAAGCTTTCAAGAGCATTTCGTAAATATTCATGGGCTAATTTAAAAATATCAAATAACATGACATTTTTAAATGAAGATGCAATTCTACGCTGTTTATTTACACTTTTTGTCAAACTTTCACTGACTTGATTCATTTCTTGAGTTAATTGACTAAGAAGTTGAATACCTATAAATGTTGGATAAAATAATTAAGAAAATTTTTTATGATTATAAAATGAAAATAAAAACATACCTATAATACAATACTCAACCGAATTTGTTTCTTGGAGAAAGAGTTTTACTTGACTGATTACATTTCGAAATATATAATCATCTTTCACCATATCAAACCAACCAATTTTCGTTATTCTAGCGTAGAGTAAAATAAGTGCTTGGACAACGAATGGTGCAAGACCAGATTTGGAGGCCAAATAGTTGAGCACATAATTGCGAATATCTAGTCTTTGTTCCCACGGACTTTTGTGAAGAAGTTTAGTAAGTGTTGTAGCACCAAGTAGTTGCGCATATGATGACTAGAAAGATAAATTGATAATATAAAAATAATAATATCATTTAGTTTGATCAAATACTTACGTCTCCTCGTTCGAGTAATAATTGACATTTTTGTAAACAATCAGGCGACACATAAAAAACATTTAATGCAGCTTCTGCTTTGCTTCTTTCAGCTGGATCTGTTGATTCATAAAGATTTTTACAAAGAAGCTCTAATTGTACAAGTTCCTAAATTTATAAAATTAAAAATTTTAGTTTATCATTCATCAATGCATTAACTAATTAAATTATTAAAATATTTACCTGTTCATTAGTCATCTTGAACATATGATTAAAAGCTTCTCAAAAATAACCTTTTTATATACAAACTGCATGGGTAGAAATGTATATTAAAGATTAATCATAAAATTAATATGAAAAAAAACTATTTGAAACATTTAATTTTTTTGCAAAATTTGTTTTGAAAAATGTGATCAAATTTATGTGTGTATTTTTTTTTTTTTTTGTTGAACTTTTTATACTTTTGGTGGGCTAGAAAGAGAGAAACCGGAAGCAAATGTTCAAACTAACAAGAAAAACTATAATAAAAATATAGATACACAAGAGGAAGTTAATAATTTAAGTGCAAATAAAACACGAGTGTGTGTACAAGATTGAATAGGAAAAAACACAAGATAGAAAAAAAATAGAACTGGTCTAGCCATAGCATAAATTTAAAGAGAATTATCAATAAGTTTTACCTGTGCTTTAATAGACAACTCCAGCACGCCACTTTAAATTCCCCAATATGATTTTAGACTTAACAATTCTAAAATTAATAAGAATAATGGACGATCTTTACTCTCATTCTTTCTCACACTCGATCACGTCTTTCGATGGTGTGCCATTAATTCAAAGGCCAAAATAAAGTGATTCTCTAACTTTCATAAAAATGGATATACGGAGCGAAAACAAAGAGAGCGCGATTTGTTTACACTCCTAGAATCAACATATATGTTGTATATTAAAAATTTCACTACAAGCTGAAAATGTGCGGCGCAGCTTTGTAAAATTTGTTAATTAGCGCGCTTTTTTCAAATTATTCAATTTGAAGATTCGAATTTGGTCGTTCTGCACAATTCCACCAACCTTAGATTTTGACAAATAATATATTTTGAATATTTAATAAAAATATCTAATCTAACTTATCGGTAAATTGGTATAATTTTTTAAAATGTGCAAAATTCATTTGTTTTATAGTTATCGCAGCAAAAAAAATGAGTTCTTACTTTGGTAAAAGTAAGTGCTTAGCTAATTTGTGTGCAGTTGTAAAAAAGTTTGGAATCAAATTATTGGTCCTCATCCTAACACAAAAATACAAATTTTTTAAATGAACATTGGACCAAATTTGCATTGGTAGTTGTTTGTCTTCGATCTTTTTATTTAAATATGCGTTTAGACTTGTACTTTCAAGATATTTTCTTAATATTTGTATCTATATATGAATAATATACTAATATTTGCATATCATTGGCAACCCACAAATCTTCAATTTTTACTCAAACGCCATTCAGTATACTTACAATGAAATGTGCATGTAAATTTCAGGAAACATACAAAAAAGTCAACTTGAAGAGTGAAAGACTATTTTATGACAAAATTTTTTAATTTTAAAATTTTTCGACTTTAGAAAACTTAATTTTTTAAAACTTAAATCAAAAAACGATCACCTGTTGATTTAAAACTTTTTTGAATAAAATCTCATCATTTTGGTGATAAAAATTTTTTTTGTTTGTTAATGTCTAATAATTAAACTTTTCAATCGTGAACAATTAATCTTTTTGATTGCATTGTTTCTTTTCGTTCAAAAATTTTACTTTCGACTAAATAAAAGTCCACTAAAATTTTTCATAATCACCTGTATTATATCGGCTAAATCAATAAATTTTTTTTATCAATTTAAGTTCTTAAACTAAATTGAAAAAATTACAAATTTTTATACGAAATTAATTAGCCCATTTAAAACGACATCAAAATGGTGAAAGATACAAGTCGTATTAATAATCTTAACAAGATGATTCACGAATACAAATTAGAGCAAGAAAAATTTGAAGTGATCAGCAAAGAAATATTTGATCGTCAGAAGGAAATTGAAGATTTGAGGCTATTAATTTTATCAACTAATTTTTTTAATACCAATTTACCGACTGGAAGTAAGATACATAAGTTAAGCCAACATGAAAATATAGATTCAGAATCAAATTCTTTGGAGCTAACTAAAAATTTACGTTTGAATGATGAAGCCAAATCTAAAAAATTTCAAAATGACGAAACTGATCAATCTGCCAGACATAGAACAATTAATCAGATGAATATTACAAATAAAGAGACTATGATTCAACAAAATATAGAAGTATTTAATAATAAATCTATAAAAGCATTAACTATGAAATCCAATGATAAATTTCAAACATCGATTAAAAATTTAAAGAGCAAGGGACTACAAACAATCTCAAAAAACTTGCTTAACCAAAAAAATAACGAATATTCGAACAAACTAATTGACGAATCAATGAAAGATAAAAAAGCCAATATAATACTAGATGATGAAAATGAATCAACTAAATTTTTAAACAAAATCAATACCCAAAAACTAATTGATAAGTTTAATAACCAAGAAAATTCTAAAGAATTTTTAGGTATCATTAAACAGTCTAAAAGTATTAGAAAAACAAAAACGAAAGCCTTGAAATCTGGAGGTAGATTGAACAATTCAAGTCGGGCTTTGCAAGAAATTTAATTTTTCAAAAGTTGACAAATTTACCGGATATGAATATTCTAATATTATTTACATCATATTTCAAGTACATTACTCATACTAAATAACAAATTTATCTTAGAATTCGAATATTTATTACATCTCTTTATATTAATAAAAACTTAATTTAGGGAATTATTTTAAGTTTTCTAATTTATTTTTTTATTTGCAGCAATTGTAAATATACATCACGTTTTGATAGAACTCCTCCGAAAGTCTAATTACTATTTTCTCAAGATATCTCTATTCTTAATGCTAGACCAAATGATGTAGATTCAAATAAACTTTTTCGTCTCTTTTCATTCATCGACAGTAGTGAATAATTGCTAATTTTTTTTTGCTTTTTACAAGGAAAAAAATAAGCCATTGTAAATTTTTTAATTTTCCACCAATCTTATGGTAATGAAGCAGTAGATTAAAGTGACTTAAAAAATTTTTCTATTAACATTCATTATTTATATAGCCTTTAACTTATTACAATATGAGATAAACATTACAAATAATTATTACTTTTTTAAAATTCTCAAAATTTTTCTAAATCATTTGAAACTTCTTAGTATATACTTTAATGAATCTTAAAAAAAAAAACAACAATAAATTAGAATGCATCTGCGTAAAATTTTTTCAAAAGATATCTTTTTGAATACAATCACCGTTTATTACCTTTACAAAACTTCATTCATAAATTTCTCAGAATTGTCTAATTATGTTTAGGTATGATTTCTAAAAAAAAAATATGTTGAATATTGTTAAATTTGTAAACGTTCGCTATACTTTTTTTCAATAAACAAATGAATTTTTCGTCGACAACCACTCAAAAATTTGGCTTTGAATTCATTAATCTCATTTGAAGAGTGCTTAAAAATGTTTATTGTCTTAAATTTAAAAACCATAATTTACTCAGTGCTCAAGCTATATTTCCGCATTTTCTTGACTTAATCACAATTAGTCAAATTATTGCGAATAGCAAGCCTATCTCTTTACAATTAAATAAATCCCTCTTTTATATATATTATTTATATATATATATCACCTGTTTAATAACACACATAAATTTCAACAACATGTCACTTCATCCTTTTTCCTCAAAAATGTATGCTCACTGTAATACTTAGGTATGATCTAGAATTTTTTTTTTCGGATTGTAGCGAGTCTGCATAGTTTTTTTTGACAAGAATTTATAATTCTCTAAACAATTTTTGTACATAGCTTTCTTTTACACATTCACTCTCATATGCTTAACTCTAAGCATCCTAGTAAACTGACCTGAGCATCTAGTGATTACTATTAGAAGACATAAAATTTTTTTTAAATTCAAATTTTTTTTTACTAAGATATTCGTTAAGTTGTACAACGACAAAAAAAAAATTATTCGAAAACATTTTAAGTTAAAGTGCATCTTCTTTCGAGCTTAAAATTAAACAAACATTTCCTTTTTACTAACGATGTGTGTTTGAATGGTTTCATAGGTATGTTTTGAACTCTATTGAACAATTTTCTTCAAGTGATCACTTATATTTATTATAATCATTATTCGTCCATACATTCTGATATTAAATCTCGTTCTGTTTAATTTATGTGAATTTAATTTTTTTCGAATTCTTAAGTTTTTAATATTTTTTAAATATAATTTTTTTTTCGTTTTTCTTATATTTAATTTGCTATTTTCACCTGTTCGATTCTTAATAGCCATCATTTTTCAATCCTAATTTCGTCATCTGTTTTTCATCAATAATTACCATTACTTTATATAGTTGCAAAGAAGCATGTCAATTTGGAAAATCATCTATATATTAAACTACTAATTAAAACTATTTTAATTTTTATTTAGCCAGTGAATAATTTAATTTTGTTTTCTCATAAAACATTTTACTGCGACTGATTTTATAGAAAATTTTGTGCATAAAATGTGTCGAAATTCGTTTTTTTGTAGTAAATTTTCAATCTAATTTTTCCCGAAAGATAGTTTTCAAAAGCCAATTTATTTTCATTGGAAGTAAAATTTTTTTTTATTCAATATTTGAGCAGAGAAATTCTTATATCTCTTTATCAACTGTTTAGCAAGCATCAAGAAGAAGGCTGTTTATTTTTTGTCAAAGTTTTTTTTTAACTTTTTTTTAGCACTTTTTCTAAGTAATTCTTGAGCTATACTTAATTTTAACTAAGCATAACTACTGCTTAGATCCAATGAATGTGAAGAAAATTAATAGATTTACAACTTCTGACCTTAACCTAATTTCGAACTTTAACCTTCTTTTTTACTAAAATTTTATAGACTTATTGTTTAGAAAATGGATTTTTTAGAATTAAAAGAATTTTCTCAATTAAAAATAATTCAGCAGAATTCAAGTAGAAAAAAAATTTAAAATTTAATTTTCTTTTAATCATTTAATTAATACCCATTGAAATTTTTTACACAAATTCACCTATGCACCTTAACAAATTAAAATTTTTATTTTTTGTTCACATTACCATATTTATAACAATTTGTATATTTTTTTATCATTAATTATTGTATGTTTATTATAATTTGATGTAATTCAATAAAAAATACTTTCATTTACAAGATGTGATTAAAAACCTAATCTGATCTATATCAGTATTTTTAAAAATTTTATTTGAATTAATTTTTGAGGCAAAAAAAAAATTTATATTAGTAATTTCATATATCATAGCACAGTTGTTTTTTTAAGTTAAAATTTTTTTTTTTAAACCTATTTATATCAGCGAAAGTATATTTAAGTGAGATTTTTTGTATGAAACTGAATTTTTGATGCTGATTCATATTTTATCTGTATATTTTTATTTTAAATCTAAAACTTAATAATCTATCATTAATAGAAAAAGTGATCATCTTTGAGAAGTTTTAGCAAACGATTGAATTCGAACTAATTGGTTTGAGTTCAAAATGTGGAATTATTCATCAGATAAACTGACGGTCTTGTTCACAATCATCTTTCTCTTATTAAATCAATTGAATTCAACGAATTCGCTGAAATATGTATCTAGAAAAGCATTGGTGAATTCTGAAATAATTGATGAAGTAGACGGAAAAAAACTTGAGAAATTTATAAAAGATGAAGATACCGTTGGTCTATTTATTTATCCACGATCTTGTGAGCAAGAATGTCAAGAAATCGTTTCAAAGCTTGAAAGTATCAATGATCAAGTGGCTGAGATGGGTATTTTTATGCTAAGAAATAGTGAACGGGCAGTTGCTAAAAAATATAACATTCATAAAATTCCAGCCCTTGTTTATTTCAAGGTGATTATCAAAAAAATTAATGAATTAAAAATTAATAATGTTGTCAAAAATTTTGATGGTTTTTACTTTTTTTTTAATAAAGCACAATCATGATCCGCTTATTTATCCAGGCGATCTCAAAAGTTCTAACCAGATAATTGAATGGTTTGATTCCATTAGATCACTCGATTTGCCTGATAAAATAGAGGAAATAACCTCTAAAAATCTACAAGATATTATTGATTCATATGATTATGTAGCAATACTTTGGTGTATGTATATATTAATGTATTATTAGAAAAAAGAAAAATATTCTTAGTTATTAATTATGTAATTATTTTTGAATTTGAATTAATATTAAGACGAAAGCAATTGTAAAAAATGTGAAAAGGTTTTACAGGAATTAGGTGAGCATTTACTAAATCGGAAGATAATTTTTTTTAGATATATAAATCAAAAGTGATAGCTAATATTTACTTTTTTTGTTTTTCAAATTTTGTTAAGAACAAATTGATGATGAAGCAGACGAAAAGTCGATTGGATTCTTCAAAATTCAAGACAAGCAATTAGCGTTTGAATACGGTCTTGAAAATTTACCTGCATTGGTTTATTATAGGAAAAAAATTCCAATTGTTTATACAGACTCATTAGAGGAAGAAGACAAAGTGCTTGAGTGGTTGCTTGAATTTAGGGATACTGTTGAGCAGGCGGAAGAAAGTGATGAATCAATAATTGAAGATGTAAATCCTAAAGTTTTACAAGCTTTAATACAGAACACTGATAATTTAGCTGTTTTGTTTTATGATACGAATAGTAAAGAAAGTGTGCACGTGCTTAATGAACTTGAAACTATAGATGATGAATGTGATGCCGCTGATATATTATTAGTGAAAATAGGTATCTATCTTGTAGAATTTTTTATTACTTGAATAATGTTCAATAATTTTTCTATAGATGATAAAGCACTAGCCAGAAGTTATGGAATAGAAATAAATGAAATGCCCAAATTAGTTTACTTTGAATCTCAAGGTAATTTATTGTCTTATCTGACTGACATTTTCTCATTAATTTTTATTTTTGGTAACAAAAAGTACCGAATTTTTATAGTGGTGATTTAAAAAATGAGGAAAAATTGCTCGATTGGTTAATTCAGCAAAAAAATAGTGATGAAATCGAAACAGTAACAGGTAAATCAAATAGTAAAATAAAATAAAATAAAATAAAAATTTAATTTACTATTTCACATACTCTAAGCGGAAGTTTTTCACAAGATGCTTGAAACAAATGATAAATTAGC
This sequence comes from Acarapis woodi, assembly GCA_023170135.1. Taxonomy (NCBI): domain Eukaryota; kingdom Metazoa; phylum Arthropoda; class Arachnida; order Trombidiformes; family Tarsonemidae; genus Acarapis; species Acarapis woodi. Next base: position 10,957 of record BLXL01001155.1, read on the forward strand.
TGTTATATTTTTTGAAAGCGAATCAGTTAAATCGTCGTTAGTGCTTGAAGAGCTCGAAAATATTGATGATGATTGTGATAAATTGAATCTACCTTTACTTAAAATCGACGATGAAGAACTTGCTACAGAATTTGGTGTGGCTGACGAATTACCAGCTTTGATATACTTTGAACATAACCTTCCTTCAATATACGTAGGCGATCTTAGAAACGAGAATAAAGTTTTAAAATGGCTTGAAACACAATTAGAATCTGATGAAATTGAACAGGTTAATCACGAAATTCTGAAAGAATTAATTGAAGAAAATGATCATGTTGTTGTTTTATTCATGGCTAGTCCATCCAGAGGAACTGCTACTTTTGCAAGCTCTAGAATAAAAGGAACTCCAATCAATAAAGGACCAACGAACGAACAAGTATTAGAAGCTCTTGAATCTATAGGTACGTTTTGTCAACAAGAATTATAAACGATGATAATAATTTTTGCAATTATTTACTTATATATAGATGATGAATGTGATGCTGAAGATATTTTGCTAATCAAAACTGATGAGTTAGATATTTTAAAAGAGCACGATATTCCAACAAATAAATTGCCTCTTCTTGTTTATTTTGAGGACGAGGTACCTCATATTTACGAAGGTGATCTTACTAAAAAGAAAAAAGTTCTCGAGTGGATCATTGCGCAAAAAGAAAGTGAGACAATCGAAAGTGTTAATAGTAAAACTTTGCAAACAATGATTGAAGATGATGAACCTGTTGCTGTTCTTTTTTATGGTAGGTTTTAATAATTCTTAATTTTTTAATACTTTTAATTTTATTCCGTTCAGATAAAGATAGTAAGGAATCTGACAAAATACTTGAGGAATTGGAGAATATAGGTGTGTGAGTTTGTTTTTTTTTTTTTGTACTTAAAGATTTAAAATTTATTAATAAATTTTTTTTTAAAGATGACGAGTGTGATAATTTGAATGTGAATTTCGGTAAGTAATTGAATTTTTAATAAGCTAATTTAATTTTACACGTTTTTTTTCAATTATACAATAAATTTAAAAAAGTTAAAATTGATGATGATCAATTGGCAAAATATTATGGTTTAATGGACGAATTGCCTATTCTAGTATACTTCGAAAAACAATTGCCTACTATTTATGAAGGAAAATTAACAGAAGAAGAAAAAGTTCTAGAATGGATCACTAAACAAGTCAAAGATGATACTATTGAAGAGGTGACCGAAGTAAGTCAAGTGAACAATTTTTTTGCTCTCAAATTAATCGATTTTTATTTCATAGGAAATTTTAGAAAAATTAATTGAAAAAAATAGTCATGTTCTCGTCTTCTTTGCACCAAATAACTGTAAAGAATGTGAAAAAATTTTACATGAACTGGAGAACATAGGTAAAAATTTTTTAATTTTTATAAATTAATCAGTAAATGTTTGCTATATTTTTATTTACAAATAGCATCAACAAATGTTAAATCAGAATTTTTTTTTATACTAATAAAATAAAAAAATTAAAAATTTTTATTTCTAATTTCATAGATGATGATATTGATGGACATGGAATTATATTTGTAACAACCGATGATCTCAATCTTGCCAAAAATAAGTATAAAATCAAAAAGTTTCCTTGTCTCGTTCTATTTCGAAATCAAGATGAATTCAGTGTTTATGATGATGATTTAGAAGAAGAAAATAGTGTATTAAAGTGGGTCACATCAGTAGATGTGTTGGATAATCCAGATGAAATCGAAGTACTCAATGAGAAAGGATTAAATCGTTTATTGGATCGTTCTGAATTTGTAGTAGTTTTGTTTAGCAAAGAAAATAAATGTAAGCAATGTGAACAAGTGAAAGAAGAACTTGAAAAAATAGATCATGAAGTTGAGCGAAATGATGTAGATTTCGTAATGGTTAATAGTGAACGTGTAGCTAAAGAATTTGGTGTGACAGTTTTCCCAACAATTGTAT
>BLXL01001170.1:0-18904 GCA_023170135.1 Acarapis woodi
CAAGATTATATGAAATTATACAGTAGAATAATAATTTTTTAAGATTCATCTATAGTAGAATTTTTTTTAGCTATTATTCATGAACAGCTTACATTTATGAATTGATAAAATATGTTTTTTTAAAATAATTTTAATTTTATTGCTTAAGGTTTTATTAATACTACACATTTTGAAAAAAAACTCATATAAATGGCTATTTATTCATACATAAATATTTATATACATAATTTATACAGAACTTTAAGGTGAATTTAATGACTAAATGAATCATGCATAAATCATGCAAAAGATATTCAAGAACATCCATGATAAAATAAATTACGATTTACGCATTATTTTTTTTTTTAAGATCATAGTATTAGATAGATTCACAATTAATATATATTAAATACTTATAATTTATGCTACATTTCTAATTTTTTTTTTATGCTTCCTCTATTTTTTAATATCGAAATAATATCCAATATATTAACTCTTTCATAAATTTATTTTAGATTACCGCCTAATTATGCACTAATTTTTTAAAAATATTGGTAATTTAACGATGCAAATATTATTCATGATTTCGAATTAGTATTTCAAAGTATATTCAACATAAATTCTTCTTAAAAGAAAACAAATAGATTTATAGACAGTTTAAAATTAGATAGAGCAAAATTTAACAAAAAAAATTTACAATAAATATTTTTGAAAGAGCGTGTTTCTTACAACTGTCATCTATTTGAGAATTTTATTTTTACAGTTATTTTGTAAAAAAAAGGCCTATTTCGCTTGAAAAAATTCATGCGTAAAAATTTTAATTTCTTATGAATTTAATCATTTGAACACGCATTGATCGAATATAACGGAAATATAGCACTCAAAACGATAACACAATTTAAAGGCAAATAATCTATAATTCCATCATTTGCGATTCGAAATTTTCTTGAAGAAAAAAAAAATTTAAGATAGCATCACAAATGTTGAAATTTTTTGAATTTTTTTTATTGAATTACAAATTCAAAGCATTATAAAAAAAATAACTTCATACCAATGACAATTTAAATTTTAAATAAATAAGATTCATTTAATAAATGCTAAATAGACTACCAATTTATTTGACATCTACAATTTCTAGTTTTCAATTTCACTACGAAAACATCCAAAATCACTGCAAAATTTCAAAGAAAGGAAATTTTCAAAGGAATAAAATAAAAATATAATCAAATCAGTTTTTTTTTCAATATTAAAGTTATATAGACTTACTGGGAGAATTTTTTTTTGTGAATTCTTCAATTCACCAATTATAAAATTACTCATTGTTAGGAAAAAAGTTTTAATATTGTCAGCAATTAATACTTATTTAAAAAACTTTGGATTTTTTTTTATTTCACTTTACAATTAAAATTAAAAAAGGAATGATTATTTTAAAAGTTGTATTTAATGAACTAGTGATTCAAAATTCAGTCTGACAAAAATATATTTAAATTTTGTTGTTCGTGTTAAATAAGTTTTGAAATATTTAACAGGCTTATTAAAATACATATAATTTTATTTATTTCGAACTATTGTAATTACAAACAAGCTGTTATAAAATTCACTTTGTTTTTTTCAATTAGTAATGATTTTCAAGGTTGCCTTAATTTATTAATTTTCTTAATATAAAAAATTGGTTCGCAATCAGCATACCAGTATGCAGATTTATTTTTTAAATATATTTCAAACTTTGATTTTTAAAATTCCCACATTATAATGATAATATTTAATTGATTTCCTTACTCTAGTATTTATTCGCATTGTTGCATTTTTTTATTTTGTCCATGTATCTGACAACTAGTTGCAACTTTTTCACAATTTAGGTAAACTTTAATTTTCAAGTGAATTTTGCTTTGATTTAACTACGGAATTGATCTGCAACTTAATCTGCTTATTAAAAAGTTATAAAAAGCATTACAGATCTTTAAAAAGTCAATACTGAGAATTCTTTTAGTTTAGAGCATCTTTGTTGATAACATATTATCGGTTTTTTAGATTAAATAAATGTGAACATCTCGCCTGCAATTCTATAAATAATGTTTTAACAAACTTCATAAACATGCTGCACACTGATATCTACTACTGTCACCAATAATTCAAGTCAAAATAAGACCTCATCTAATCTAATGTATTTTAAGTAGCGTCACGAACTGATTTTAATATTTTAGAAGTACACAACTTATTTGGTTTTTTACAATAGTTAACGGCATATTTTAGTTCTAAAATTTTCGATATTAGGTGTTCATTTTTACTTTGCCATGTTCTTAATTTCAGAAAAAGTGAAAAACTTAATCTGAGATATCAAAAAACAGACACAAAAAATAAAAAAAAAATATATTAAAAAGTCGATACATATCAATCTCGAAATTTAAAGTTGCAATAATAAAAAATAATGATTTTTTTAGATACTCTGAAGTTTTCGATTTGAAAATCTTAATTTTGAGAACTAAGCTACGAAATTTCTTATTTAAGGATTTTTAAAGAAGATTCAAAGCATTAATGATACTGACTATTCTTGAATCTTGAATCTTGAATCTTGAATTTCTATTTGAAATGGCCATCATCAATAAGTCTAATTTGATACACAAGTTTGAATGAATAAATCGTTCAACAGTATAAGCGCAACAAGATAAATCGAAACGACAAATAATCCTATCAACTTTTTTCTCAAATGTTATATTTGTTTTAAATCCATGAAATCCCCAGTCTGGCCGAATTATTTGACAATCAACAAACTCGCTTGTTTCTTAGATGACGAAAATTCTTTAATCTTGTTATCAAGGTTTTTCAAAGCCATGTTCTGAATATTTTCTAGAAAATTTATTGAAAAGTTCAGTCCAATGACCTTGTAAAAACATTCATGCCAGAAGTTCAGGCCATTAAGCACATTCTTGGTTTGTTATTAACATTTTCAACACAACAGCATCATTATTGTCTCAGAACCATGTGTTTGTTGACACTTGTTTTCTATCGCTGTGCGATACGCGAATACAGAAAGTGTGATTGTCAAATTTAATATATTAGTCAAACATCGAACTAGGAGACCGTGATTCGTGTAAGACCTAAGATAAGATTCGTCGCATAGAAGAGTGGATAAGATTTGTTTATTTATTTTTTGTTTTTCCGACTATTTGATCTAATAGAATAAATTGCTTGATTTTATTCATGTTATTGTCAATTAAACAGAAAAAAGATTTCTAACTTATGCATCTTAAGAAAAAATTTTTTTGAAAAGTAGCAAATAAAATGTCAAAAATATTGTCAAATTTAAAGTCTAAATATATTTCTAAAATAAAAAAAAAACGCCCAATAAATAAATGAATAAATAAAAGAGTCAATATAATAATAATAACAATATTCTTGAAGATTTTTAATATTAAATGAACCATAAAATCGTTATGTTCTGCTTTCTTGCTTTATCTGATTCAAACAATCAAATATTTCAAAGAGGAATTATTCCATTTCAAAAAATATCATCATATCGCTTCTCATACATATAAATACCTATTCATAATTAATTAAATTCACGAAAATTTTATAAATCATTTTATTTCAAAGATTAAAAAACATGTAGCTTCATTTAAAGCGATACGTTTTTATTTTTAAAACATGAACATTAAGATTAGAAATTCGAGAATTTTAGTTTTTCGTCAAAAGATCTCTCTCAAAATTGAATCATTCTCTATAGTCTCGACTTCCACAGATAAATTCGCCTATTAATTAGCTTCTGATAGCAAATGCCAACAAAAAAATCTAAAATATTTAGAAAAACTTAAGAATTTAAATCCGTATTTTTTAATTTAATGTAAAACAAGACGAACTCTTTTTTGGATCATCATCGAAGAAGTATATTTTCTAAATAAATATTATGAAATTTGATAAGATTCCATTGTATTTCTAAAAAATTTAAAATATAAATTCAAAGCATTTTAAAATTAATATACAAATTAAGCTCATATTAATATAAGCTATATATATTTGCAATGAGTTGAGATCACTAGCACTTTAAAAACGCCACTCATTTGTCTATTGGATTAAAATTTGATAATTTATCACAAAAAGTAAATCGTGACCTTTAATAAGTATGTATCAAAGTTAAACTACGAAATTCAGTTTTTCTATTATTGTTTATTTATATTATGTGTGCTCTAAATGAACTGTCGGAACCAAAATTCATAAGGACTTTATTTTTATTATACCTAATTTAATATGCGCTATTAAATAAATGATAATAATTTCTGCAAATATGAATCAATATTTTTTGAAACTGTGATTCTTAAATGTTCGAACTGAAAGATCAATATATTTAATTGATTTTTTTTATTATTTTTATAAAGACTAAATTAAATTCATAATATATATTTGGTATATTTGTCTGAATATGTGACTTTATAGTTATTCTTAAAACCAAACTAAATGCCTAACCAGGCTGAAATTGGGCATACAAGTTTTATCAAAATTTTTTTTTTTCACACGTTTTATTATGTCTAAGATGTGATTGATGAGATATGATATTTATATATATCTGAAAAGATATTTCTTACTGTGAAAAACGGAATGCATAAAAATAAAATGATAAAAAATAAAATAAATTTTATTTTATCCTTTTTTTTATTGTTCTTTAGTTCGAACACTTTGATTTTCTTTTTATTCTTTAACTGAAAAATCTTGATCATATGGGAAATTCAAATATCTAAATAAGGGAACAAAAAAAAAATTATTTTCTGATTAATCTTTTTAATCTTCAGGGATCGGTTCATTCCAGCTACTTTTGAATGCTAAAAAAATAACAAAAATCTGGTTTTCTGCCTTTTAATAATGTTTTATTATTATTATTGATATAAAAAAAATTGTTCTTCACATAATTTTTTTTTTTATTTCAGCTAAGATCTATTGTGATTTTTTTTGATCTAAATTCTGTAAATAAAACGATTTTTTGAATTTTCGCGGCATGTTCAGAAAAAATTTCAAAAATTAAAAAAAATTTTGAGCCCTAATACCAGTAAAATCACATGGTCAATATAAAAGAAGGGAAAAAAAATGAAGCGTACAAAAATGGTGGATTAGACATAAAAAATTAGATTTGTAAAATAATCCTTAGTAAGTTGAAACAATCATTGCTAAATTATTTCTCCTTCTACTCAAAAACTAGTATTTAACCTATTCAAGTTGTATTCTGTTTAGAACTTAGTAGTTTTAATAATTTTTCTCAAATCTTTTGAAGCTAAGTGCAAATTTTTCTAAAAATTAAAAAAAGTTAAATTTTTAAAATTCAAAAGATTTGCAATCGACTTATAATTCGAAAATTTTTTGTAGTAAAAAATCATAGTTCAAAATAATTTTACATTTTTATTATTATACTGAATATTTTGACACTTTCAAAATAGGAATTTCATAAAAATACAATCAATTTTTTAGATCAAGTTTAAAATCAAATTTTTACCAAAAAAAAGGTGAAATTTTAATATTTTTTCGAAAAAAAAAAAAAAAAAAATTTCACACAATCAGTAATGATTTGTAATAGAAATCTAAACTGACAAACATTTTAGCTGTAAATATGAAAATTGGCTTGAGAGAAGTTTCGATATATATCATAATTAGATCATAAAATGTATCGATAATGGGTAATCTTGTTTAAACTTTTGAAAAAAAAATTTTTTTACTTATCCGCAGGTTACTTTATTTGAAAATCATGTAACGATCCATACTTTTTTAAAAATTAATTTTATTACAAATAAATTTCTAAAGGAAAAAACCTTATCTCTAATTAATTAATTTTTTCTTTTTTTTACTAATTATTTTTAAAAATTATCACGAATATAAATAAAATTTGCATATGTATTTAATATATATTTTAAATGGATTTAATATTTGCTGAAATGTGTCTTTATTTTGGCACAAAACACAAAGTGCAAATTAAATAACATTCACCTAAGGCTAAAAGAGTTTTCAATATGATGCGGTTAAATAATATTAGATAGAGAATTTGATTTAATTTTATTTAATTTATGTGTATTTCTAAACCGCATAAAATAAATAAAAAAATAAATGATAGTTTTGAAAAGATCTTTTGTGCTTTAAACAATCTCAAAGTTTAATATTTTTTGAATCTATGAAGAAAAAAATATATTGAAAAATTTTAACTTTTAAATAAAAAATGAAAATTGATAATAAACTACAAGATGGCAAAATTCTTAAATATTGAATACAAAAAATATTACATACTCAAATATCCGTATTCTATACGCAGAAGCAAAAAAACATCTAATATTTAAATCTAAAAAATTTTGTTTATTGTCTAATATCGACAAAAATTGAATATACAGGATGGCTTTATTTGAATTAAATACACTATCCTGGTGAAAAAAGGTATGAGTGTAGAAATCTGAAAAAATCGTGTTACAAGAGCAAAAAAAAATATATTAAAAATTGCAAGAGTTTAATCATACTAAGAAAATTTCATCTAAACTTGAAGATTTTGTAAATTTTCGAAAAATATTCAAAAAAATTATTGTACCTTAAATTTAGAATTTTTTCATCTCAAAACAAAATTTCGATTTATTTTTTCATAAAATTTTTTTTTTGAATCGCAAATCATATCTTGCTTGAAATATTGATAAAAAAAAATTTTTTTTTTTATATTTATTCATCAGAATCAAATGTCCTTTCAGTAGTCAAGACCTTTATTTTATTCAATGTATTATTAAAACAGTGTTTTATCGAAAAAAATCAAAAATAAATATAGCAGCCGTGTTTATTCAATACTCTGAACAATTGCTTCTCTTGAACCATACTAAATTTTACATCCTATTTACCAGGTTATTTGTTATACAAAAAAAAAGATGTTCTTACGATGATTTTAGTTAATAAAGAAAAATAAACGATATGTGCCGATTTTTTCGCTAAAAAATAAAAAAAGCGATCACAAAAATACTAAGTATCTTTTTCTTTTGCATTTGATATTCATTTCAGCAAGATTGAAAAGTATATTTTTTTTATAATATCCATTTCATCATTACCACGAAACAACATAAATTCAAAAGAAAATTTGGAACAATCAATTAATTCTAAATGATTGTTTATTAATTGATTGAAATAAATAAGTTGTTGCAAATCAAAACTACAAAACTTGATTTGCTAATCTAATAAAATATTTTATTATTTGAAAACAAACATATGTTACTTTTTGTAAGAAAATAATTGATCCTTTCTTACAAATTTGATTTGATATGTAGGCCTACCTTTCTGGAAACAAAAAAAAAATTTTTTTAAACTATTTTTTTTATTGAAATTAAAATTCAGTTTAACTTTTTATTAACATTTTTTAATCAAATTTTGTATGATAGATAATTAAATTCACTTTGTGAATATATATTAATAATAATAATATAGAAATATTGTGATAAGGATTAAAAATAATACAGAATTTATGATTATGTTCTGAAATTAAAATAAATCATAAATCTTTAGTGATCACTTTCTATATTTGAATAAAAAAAAAATGGTGAGTCAATAAAAAAATTGAGATTTAAATAGGTAGTTTTTAAAAATAAAAAAAATATCTTAATATTATTTCAATTAGATTTCCGTAAAGTGCATACTTATTAATTTTGAATTCATCAAATAATTTTTTCCGGTTTAAACAGTTCTAGATTACAGTTAATAAAGGAATATATAAACTAAATTTATTATTAAATTAAAAGAACATGAATAGCCATTTGAGAATTTCAATTTTCAAGCTATAAATCAATTATTTTTCAATAGTCTTCCGTTTTAAAACTTAGATTTTGAGTGAATAACATTCATTTAATTATATTACGTTAACTCTAATATATTTTAACAAATAAATTCACTTCAAATCACTTAAAATTTCTGTTTTTTTTTGTGAATAATATTTTTCAATCAGCCAAATAAAAAAAAAATTAGTTAGTCTACATTTAGATACAGTAAACAGTTTGCAATTAGTGAAAAAAATACTGGAAAGAAAAAAGAAAATTGATTCTATAGAGTAAATAAAAATCAAAAAATTTGAAAAATTGAAAAAAAAACTGAAATTAAAGTTCATTGTATTCATAATTTAGTATTTATTATTTTTCATGATTGCTATAGATTGTTAAATTAAAATATCTATAACATTTCAATCAATAAAATTTCGATTCATTAAAATTTTTGATGGTTTATCTTTGGTCTTGAAGACATTTTTGTTGAAAAATTTTTCAAGTGTTTTGTGTTTTTTTAAAATAAACTCATTGATTTTTAAAATTCATACTATGAATTATAATTATACTATTAGATGTTTTTACCTATAAATCAGTCCTTTGAAATTTTGAAATTTCTTGCAATTTATTATGAAATATTATTTAATATGCTACTTTCGCATACCAGTTGACAAATTAGTTAATGTTGAAATGATATATAATTAAAATTGAATATTTTTAATATTTGAATATTGAATTTGACTGATAAACTCTCTTTCAGTAAAAAATTCTAAAAGAAAAATTATAATAATAAAAGTAAAATTATAGTTAATTCACTAAATTTATCTATAAAGAAAAAATAAAATATGCGTTCAAGATCCAAGAGATTTTAATCATAAATTGAATAAATTTTAGACAAAGAATACTTTTCTCAAAATATTTAAATTTCATTTGGATGTTCATAATTTTTTTTTAAGAAATTGTTTTTTGATATAATAATTTTCAAATACATTATTAACCTGTTGTTTCTTCCTTCCTTTTAATATCTGTCGTTAAAATTGTTATTGTTTATAAATAATAAACCAAAAATAAGTGATAAATGAACTTTTGATCCCAGCACAATAACTTTTATACCTTCAAGACATAGATTGACAAGCAAATTATCTTGATTTAGAATTTTATTTTTTGTTGGAAGACTGAGAAATTTTCATGGTTGATTATTTATAAGTTAAAAATAAATGATGAAAAATAATTTAATTTACAAATAGTTTTTGTATTGTTTAAGAATTACTAAATAAGAATTTCCGTAAAAGATTAAAAATTTTATGGCCAGAATAATCATTAAATAAGTATGAATGGAGTTTAATCTAAATAGAAAAGAAAAGAACAGTTGAATAACATGAAAAAATAATACAAACCACCAAATTAGGTAAAATTTTAAATTCCTTTTACAGTTAGAGATAAATTTTTTTTGCTTGAAAAAAAATTAAATGAGAATGCTTTGTATTTTAGGATTAAAAACATCTTTTTTTTTCTTTTATTTCAAATACTTCAGTTCTCTAAATCGTGTCTTATGAATGAATATAATTTAGATCTTCGCTTACATCGCATTAGTTTGTATTTATCAAATGAACTAAATTTTTTTTTCGTAGTGTCGCCGAAATGATATTACCATATTATCGTTGCAATTTATTTGACTATTAAAATTCTTTTTGCGATTATATATTTTTATAAATGCGCGATTTTTTATTTTTTTGAATCATTTTGACTAAATTTTCTTTCAATTTTCTTTGCTTTTTTTTCATTTAATTTATAATTTTTTAATTCTTAATTTTAAGTTAACAAATCTTACTTTTTTATTAAAAACTACTTCTTTTTTTTCTCAATTTGAAAATTCACTCTTCGCTATGTTCAGTTTCTCTAGAAACTTAATCTTTCAAAATGAAGATTTACTTTTAAGCAAACGAATGTTATAGTAGTGCACTTTTTGAGAAGAAATAAATTTTTTTTTTTTTTTTTTTTATGGCCATTGATACTTTAAGAATACTATTATTTTCAAAATATTTGCTTAAATTTATATTTCAACACATGAAAGCCTTTACTTAATAAGAAATGTAATTTTTATTTTTAACTTGCAAATAAACGCATAGTCAGGCACATAATCGTTAAATAAATATCACATTCAATACGTTTATATTTGATACATTTTCTATTCGGTTCTAAATAATGTCACATTAATAATGTCATGGATGAATCAAATTTGTACGATTCGAACTAAATTGCATTCATAAAAATTTTAGAAAGTTGAGAGAAACAAAATAGCTTATTTGTATCTTTTGCTTTTTCAAAACTTAATGCAAATCTGAAATAATATTCACTAATAAATTTGATTTATTTTTTTCTCATTATTCGAACTATGATTTATATTTTTCATTGCTTATAGACATCACTTTTGCGATTCAATTTTTTGTACATTTTTTATTTTTAAAAGTAATTGAATTCATCAGAAAACCAATTCTTTGAATTTAAAAAGTATCAGACTTGAATGAAATAATCAAAATTTTTTTTCAAACCTGCTATCGTTTCTTAATATGATTAGCTTTTTTTATTGTTAATTTTTTTTATAAATGTTTTACATGTGAAGTCTATATAAAATTTTTATTTAAATTTTAGTAACAAATTTCTATCTATAATATTATTAAATTATTAGTTTAAATAAGCATGTTCGAGAATTTAAAATCTATAAAAAAATAAATACTGCTTTAAAAAATTTTTTATTTATTTATAACAATGATTCAAAAGGCTAATGATCATAATAAATTATTGGCGACATCTCAAAATAAACTTGCTTATCACTTCTAAATAATTTTAATTGGTATGAGATAATTTTTCTTCATTATAATTAACAATTGAATTTTCATTCGAATTTGACTATTGATCTTAATTTTAGCTGAGAATTCTAAAATAATTAATTTAACGTGAGAAATTTTATATCGACTGCTTGTTCGCCAACCTTTTACTGCCTATCTGATAAATTTTTTTGTTAATAGTTTAGCCATCACTTTATTCAATTTAAAATAGGATTGATAAAATTTTTTATCAAAGTCGAGATCAAATTTCACCATGTAAATATATATAAATTTAATGGATAAAAAAATTTGGTTAATAGTTGGCAAACATTTAAAATTTAAAATTATTAGTAAAAAAATAAGAAAATATTTTGAAAATTGTCTAAAAGATGAATTTTTCGAAATTTTTAATTGTTTTCTAATATGTCTAAGATATTTTTATTTCCATTCATCGATTGTGTAAAATCTAGTCAAGTTCAAATTTATTTTCAAAATTTTTCGGCTATCAACCTAAAAAACAACCGACTTCAAAAGGCCTACATTATCGTGATTTATCAATTTTACTTATTTTCATTCATTCAATTCAATTAAATAATTAAGAATTTTTATTGATTAGATTCAAATTTTGTTCATAGTCATCTTTATAATGGTGCATAAAAGTATTTTTTTTTTAGTTCCGTCTTCTTTTTTTTGAAGAAATTTATAAATTAAAATTCATCAATCGAATTTATTCTTCGTGGTGATCAATCTTAAGTTATATGATTTTTTTATAAACCTGTTGTAAAGCTTTGACATTTGAAAAAAAAAAGCAAAAAAATTTAAAAAAATTTTTGACAAAGATTAATTTTTTCTCAATAACTATTTTTTTAATCTTGATTTGATCTGACTACAAATTTTAATTGTAGGAAGAATCGATTTAAAAGTGGAAAAGAGAACTGAGTCTAAATTTTACAAATTTTTTTCGCAATAAAAAAAATACTAGATTTGATTAAAGTGATGATGTATTACTTTTAAGTTTAACTTAGGATAATTGAATTATTTATCAGTAAAAAATTTAAACTGTTATTTAGACGAAAAAATTTTTCCTAGATTTAGATTCAAAAAAATTACTTCGTATAATTCATAGTAGTTTTGAAAGTATTCAATGAAAATAAAATTTTTATTTGCAAAAAATTTTACAACGACATTCATTAATAAAATTTTATTTTCAAACTTTTTTGAATTTTGAGCGAAATGTGTTGTAAATCTCATTTCGAATACTCATTATACATACAATGCTTTTTAATTGATAAAAGATACAAAGTTAAAAATGGCCAATCGATTATGTTTCGATGAAATAAATTCAAAATTAAATCATGCCTATTCAAGCGAAAAAAAATTCATACTTTTCATATATGAATAGTATGAGAAATACTAAATTAAATTAAACATCTTAATTTTATTTGCAGATTAGAATTTTTTTGCTACTATAATCAAATAGAAATTCAGAAGAAAAAAAAATGAATAACTGAAATATCTTTGAAATTTAGCAAAAAAATTTAGACAAAAAATAGAAATTAAAAATTATTTTCGATTTTTCATAAGAGAACAAATAGAAAATTTTTTACCAAAATCATTATTATAGCTTGAAAAAATATCATCACTGTCTTCAGTAACCGATAATTCCCCATCTTTTTCTTTTTGAAAACAGGCATATTTCATTTTTTTAAGTCTTTCTAATTCTTTGAATTTTCTAATTTAATCTCGTTTTAGGCCACCGGGTTAATTTTTTTCTGACTTTTCCCGTTTTAATCTTGCTTTGTTACTTATCGATTTTTTTTTTCTCGAATTTATTATTTTGTCTAACTGCGCACCTACTTTCTTTTTGCTTTTATGATCTTTAGTTTTTTTTGAATATAATTGAGATTTGCTCTTTTTATTCAATTTTTCATTTTGAGTTAGCGGTTTTCTATCGATTATTGCACTTGAATCATCTGAACGATCAAGGATTTTACCAATTTTTATGAATTTGAACTTTTTTTCTTTGTAATCTTTGGAATCAACAAGATTAGTTACATCATCGTTGTTTAATCTGAGATTTACGATCGAGTAAACAGGTTGTTGATAACTTTGCAATAATTATGTACATTTTATTCTAAATTATCTTCATTCTCGAAAAAATGATTTTTTATCCTCACAAAAAATTCAAGTTAGTTTATTGTACTTTATCAGCCATTCAATGCTTTATGATATATACCACTTATTTTGTAAAGATTAGGAACATTTTTGAAATGAGTATTTTAATATAATTTGACTTTTTTTCTTTATTTATTAAATTGAAGCTTATATAATTTTTTTTTTTGGGATATACCACCTCCTTTTTATCATCTTTCAGCATGATTGAATTATTATTAATAATTGAATTGTTGCGTGCTAAGATCTCGGCCATATTCTTTAATTTATTCACTGTTTCTTTGAAATTATTTCGACATTTTTTTTAATTCTGAAATTAAAATGATTGTTTTCAAAAAAAAAGTTTTGATCTTAGGTTTTAAATCTATTTTCTTTAAATTTTTATTTTAAATTTAAAACTTGTTGATATCAATAGTTATGTGTGCATTTAAAAAAGTAAATTTTTTGTATTCAAAATTGATTACCATCAACATCATTTTATTTTTCATATTTCAAACCATCATATGATTATAATTATCACTTATTAAGTCATTTATTGGGCGCAATAATATATGATTAATTAGATTTTTTTCAAAATCACAAAAATTAAAATTATAGTCTATATATGGTAATTAAGAATCAAATTTTATTTTAATAAAATAATTAGATTTCCTCTAATTTGTTTCATTGATAAAATCTTATAAACAGAAATTATAGACAGAAAATATTCGTTATTCGATCTTAGTGAATTATCGATTTACAGAAGATATAATAAAAGAAACGTAATTATCAAAAAACCTTATGCTGATGATTTTAATCTGCCATTTAGTCGAGAATAAATGTAGAAGCAATGAAAATTTTCGCACAAAAAGGTAATTGTAGTCAATCAAATAAATTTATTAAATCAAATGGATAAAGAAAGTCAATCTATTTAAAAAGATTTATCAAAAAGCTTGGAAAATCGAAAAATTATCATTTAAAACGACTTCAATTTATGTAAAATATTAAAATTGTTTGTTTTATTTTATTTTAAATAAGATAAACAAGACAGTCTTTATAAGTTTATGAAATAGGTTCACAAAATTTGTCAAAATCAATAACGCCAATGTACTACTAAGATTATGATTTAATGGTTAACAATAAAAAATTTTATGAAATAATATCTTTTCGATATATTGGTAAAAAGTTGTTTTTTTAGAAAAACCTAAAAATTTTTCTTATGATTTAGATTTCTTAAATTTTAGTTCCGATGATCCAGAACCCTAAAATTGAAATTAGATTATATTTTCCTACTTAAGGAACGTCAAAACAATTGTTTTGTAGAATTATCTGTTGATTTGATTGAAAAAAAGTACTTCACTGTCCCAGAATTAGAAAGTAATGAATCAAAATTTTTAGAAAAGAAAATTAGATTACATTGTTAAATGCAATTTAGAATTGTTACCAAATCATTTTTTTTTTCGATAAAATTAGTATTTAATAGCATATTTACATTTATGATTGATTATTTCATTTTCAAAGAAGTAGCATGATTTTTTTCTTGCAATTAACAATTTTATTATTTATGAAATCTAAGATTAAGTACTTTTCGTATTTGTTTCGAAAAATTTTGTAAATTTCATTGATTTAAAAATCTTAAATTTTGATGTTTTTTAAAGTGCCACTCAATTTTTAGTTAAAATAAGGCAATATAAAATTTCGTTTGCTTCAAAGTAAAGAAAACTTAAATTGTTAGCCAATACTTTTTTAGAATATATATTTCCTTTTTAAAAAAAAAAAAATTACTGTGTATTTACCAACTAATTTAATTTTTTAATCTCTAAGAAAATTCCGTAAAAAATTTAAATTTAACATTATTTTTTTTTTCGGTTGCAAATCACCGTTTGACTTTATTAACTTTAACTACTCTTAAAGTTAATATATTTAAAAGACATTAATTAATACTTATCAAAGAATTTTTATTGAAATTTTATTTAAATCAAAAATTTTTTATTCAACAAATTCAAGAAAATACTTCAATAAAATTTTAATTGGAAAAAATTGTTCAGATACAAACATTAAAACATCATTTAAAACGCATTCGATCTTCACTTCAAAAATAATAATCACTTCTGGAAATTAATTTTCTTTTCGAATGCTAAAAAAGTTTTCGATCAGTTAACACCCATCACATTTTATTTATAATTTTTTTTAGTTTTCTATGATTATTTATTTTTCAAATATTAGTCATTTACAAGAAATCGGCTTATTTTCTGTT
Organism: Acarapis woodi; assembly: GCA_023170135.1. Lineage (NCBI taxonomy): Eukaryota > Metazoa > Arthropoda > Arachnida > Trombidiformes > Tarsonemidae > Acarapis > Acarapis woodi. Next base: position 14,970 of record BLXL01001170.1, read on the forward strand.
TATTTACTAAATTTGGAAAATTAATTGGTTATAAAATTTTTCAATTAATTTTTTGTTATTTCTTTATTGAGTTTTATTTTCAATTATAAATTTTTTTTAAAACTTTATCATGAATTTTTTCTTGATAATCATTACTTTGCCTTCTGTATTGAACTCATCTTTGATTTTTCCTTAATTTTTTTTAATGTTCTAAATAATCTTTCTTATTATGATAATTTGTCTTTTTATTTTCAATTTTTCATTAGATGAAATGAAAGATATTTATTTTAATTTATCAAAAGTTTTCTCGATGAAATAAATCGCGTTTTCTAAAAATTTAAATGAACAAATTTAATCTGAAACGACTCTCAAAAGATTTACTTTTTTAAAGCTATTCAGAAACAAATTTCAGGCTACTTTATCAATTGTTATCTTGTAATATTCTTGTTTTGACTTTTAAATATTTAACTTTATTTTCTGAGCTCAGAATTTACTGATCGACCAATGTTTTTAGTTTTCTTATTATATTAATAAATATCATTGAATTCAGTACTTATAAACACATTTGTATAGATTTTATTGACTTTTCTTACTTTTTTTTAATTTTGTTTTTACATTGCTGCTTCATTAGCTTGCCATACCAAACTAAACATGCAAATGACATTGTCACTGAAAATACATTGTTATTTTTATTCGTCTCTAATCCTGATCTATTGAATTGCCCAATTTATTTTTATCGATTTAATATTTAGTGCACTTGGTCTCTATCCTATTAATTATTTTAATTTAATTTGATCTCTTTGCCGGCAATCGTGATTTTGATTTGAAAATTTCAAAATAAAACAACTTTAATCTTGAAGATATTCAATTTTCATCCTATAATATCTTGATTAATTTAAAATTTTGCTCTTGCATTCATGTTAAATTAAAAAATTTGCACAGTATCTATTGTGATTTAGTAGATGAAATCACTTTTCATTATTTTTGAACCATTAGTTCACTGCTATTATAACAATATTCATCTTTATAATATACGACAATAAAGGTGCTTTCCTTTTTTTGAGATTCGTTTTTATTCGCTATAGTTGTTTCTGTAGGTTTGGCAAAAAATTCATTTTAGCATATAAATAATTCATATTATTCATTATCGTAAACCATCTAATCAATGTCAATTATCCACTTACATCAATATATTTACTTCAATATTTACAATTCTTTTTAAACGCTTGTACCTTGCGACTAATTTTTATATCACATTTTTTTTTGAACAGGCTTTCAGTTAAGTAAATCGATGATCCGAAAAGTGGTTACAGTTATTTTGTTGCTCTTTAATTTTGCTAGCAAATAATTTTTCACGCAACTTAATCTGCAATTATTAGTGATAGGTCTTTCAGTTCAATTTCAATGGTTTCTTAAGAAAATAATCATTTTTTCTAATATTTTTCACAATTTAGTGTTGCTACTTATCTAAAACACTTTATTTATTGTATCTACGACAAATTTTTCATTTTCCCTAAATGCATCAACTTATTATCTTGTTCATTATTTCGAAGCTTATGCTTTATTTGTTTTTGTTAACTTCAAAATTTTTCTTATTACATTGGTATTCAAGTCTACCGAAGCATTCACATAATTTTTCAAATTTACTTTTTTATAATTTGTGCATTACTCAGATTAAATTTTTCTAATGATTTTTACCTAGACTACAAATCTGATTAGATTAGAAGATCGGCGCCAATAAAAATGGTAAAGATACTTGATTCTTTAAAATTTCTAGAATGTTTGTAAACTATTCACACTTTAAAGTTTAATATTTCGATTTACAATGTGTTTAGAATTTTCGATTTGATCAATCTAGTTGTTACGGTGTTTTTTTTTCAAAATAAAATTTCCATTAGAATTTTTTTTTTCATATTTTGTTTGTATAAATTTTAATTTCATCTAAATTTTTATTATATCAAAACAAACTTTCATTTTTTTTCTATACACTTCACTTCTAGATTATATCTCATTGTCTCATTAAATTTGCCTATTGTTAAATCAAAGTTTTTTCTTTTTCTTGATTACCACATGTCGATGTATCCAATAAATCTTCATGAATCGCAGTTTTATTTTAGAATTTCAGTTTTTCGATTCGCAGTTGATTGATAATCTTTTAGTAATTTTACTTTTTCTGAAATTTTTTTGTTTTTGATATTTTTAATAATGATTTTAATTGTTCAATGTTGACTATGTTATTGAGTCTTTGTCTAGTGTATTACACTAAAAATTTTTGCTAATAAGAACTTAGATCTATTTAGTCCATTATTTCTAATTTTCTTAAACGATTCAATCGATTTAAGCCTTGTTCTGATATTTTCCCATATAAAATTATTTTGAACAAAGATATCAAAAATTTTCTCATCTTTTTTATGTACCGTCATTTCTTTTTCTTATATATTTACACAAGTCAATTAATATTCGATTATGTAGATATCTTATATAACTTTTTTCGACTTTTAAAAAACACTTGCTATCAATGGTTGCGCCTTCATTATCTGCTAAAATAAAATACACCAGAACTTTCGAAAAATTCATGAAATCACAATTTCAATATTTTCATTTGAACATTTGAATTTGGCAACAAATTATACATTTTTTTGGATCAATAATAATTTTTTCACTGTGATTTGTACTCTATTTTAATAGAATAAAATTTCTGTTAAATGACTGCGATTTGCTATAATTATTAACATTTGAAGAACTGAAGTAGCGCTATGAATTTCATCAATGTGTTTCACCAAATTTTTTACTCTTTATTTAGATTTTCCTGTATGACTTTTATTTATCATACACATTTTACAAATAATTCTAATTTTGCGCTTATTTTTTTTTTTAAATTTTTTTAAACATTAATGAACGATTTTGTTTATAGTTCAAACATTCAAAATTAAATGCGAATAAAGGTACATTTCAGCTTTCGTTTTTACGGTCAGCCGATGCACAAAATTTACATTTTATTTTATTGCTTGAAGGACTTTTGACCTATTTAAATAAAAATGGCATGAATTTAATTTATGACAAGCCATATTTTGAAAAATAACATGGTCAGATAATTTTTTATTGTGATTTTGAATAAAAGTTTTACTTTTCGTAATTTGAAATTTTGAATCACAAAATTTCTACAAAGCGTTGTAGTTATTCAAGACATATTTTTGATTGATACAATTTAGAAAAAAGAAAGAATTTTTACTTTTTTAAAAGTTAAAAAGAAATCCGCTCTTTAAAAAAATAATCTGGAATAGAATTTTGAATTTTAAGCTTTAAGGTTTCGAATTTATTGAAATTTTAAAAAAAAAAAAAATTAAAATCTTCTGGTGACAAAGCTAGCCAAAAATTAATTTAATTAAGCTAATGTTAATTTGTGAAAATTATTTGATTATTTCCGGATTCAGCTTGCGTGCGTCAAAATACATTCGAGTAAAAAAAAATTGTTTATTTCACATAATTAATATTATAAATAATTTTTTTTTTAAAATTTCTAAATTTATCGGGATAAAAAATTGCTTAGGAACTAAAAGTTTCTTATACAAATTTTCGTTTAGTTCATCAAATTTTAAGTGAATTACTTTCAAGTCAGTCAAAAAAAACTTCAATAAACTAGTAAAAAAGTGCATTTTTAAATATAAAATTGAGTGAAAAGTCTCAAGAGCTATCATTTTGAGTAAAAAACTTTTGCTTTATTTTCTAGCACAATTTTAGCGAAAAAAATCCACTATTATTAAAATCTATTTAATATAAAAGTCTTCCTTATCAAATAAGTTCTGAACTGCTTTAAAGTTCAAACTTATAATTTTTATGTTAAAAGTCCTATTTTGAAAACCATTCTAGTAAAAATAGCCTGTGATTATTATGAATCTTATAAAACTTCATCTTGTTTATTATAGAGCTACCTAATTTGAGAATTTTTTATTTTT
>BLXL01001171.1:0-10062 GCA_023170135.1 Acarapis woodi
TGCTTCTCTATCAGTGACTGGAAAAGATCCAAAAGTTCGACCTGGAGCTGTTGATGTAGTTAGGTATGATTTTTGATATATTTATTTTTAATAAAATTTAAATTTTTATTTATTTTATTATTATTGTTTTCATTCAGATTTTGGCATGATTTGGGTTATCTAATAATATATATAACAGGCAGACCAGGTACTTTTAAAGAATCAGTCTTGTAAATCATATTATGAAATACAAATTATAAATAAGTAATTAAAAATTTTTCAAATTTTTAGGCATGCAACAACAAAAAGTATTAACTTGGTTATCTGATCATTGTTTTCCACATGGTCTTATTTATTTTACTGGCAGTTTGACAACCGATCCCCTTAGACACAAAGCAACGTATCTACAGCGATTGCAACAAGAAGTTGAATTATCAATAAATGCTGCTTATGGTTCAGCTAAAGACATTTGGGTTTATCAAACTCTAGGCTTAAGTTCCCATAAGATTTTTATTGTTGGTAACGTTTCCAAAAAACAGCAAAATTTGGCTAATGTGAGAATATTGAATTTTCGAATTAAAATAATTTTTCTCTTTGCATTATTAGTAATAAATTTTTTTTTAATTTTATTTTTAGATCATATGTGATGGTTACGCTAACCATCTTGAAGAACTAAGATTAACTGATTTATGCAAACAGGCAAACAATAATAAAATCGCTCTACCTCGAGGTAATTTTGGTTTATGTAATTTTATTGGATTTTCTGGTATTCGTTTAAGACAAAAAAGCAAAACAATTCGTACAGTATCGCATCCAGTATCTACAAGTGCAATCAACACACCTCGATTATTTAATAAATTTTCATCAAACACACTTGCCATTTCGAACAACACATTAAATAGTTTTAAATCCGTCTCAGTCAATCACTCGCCAACTATAACTAATCTTAATCTGTTTACTAATTTCTTCAATAATCGCAATTCCAAGAAATCTGAAGAGATTAAGTTTGAATGAATTTATTCAAATTATTTTAATATACCTTATATAATTATGATTTTGAAAATCGGAAAAATACAAATATTCCTTAATTGAATTTTACTCCTTTGGCTAGTCGCTGGTTCACTATCAAAATCTTAGTTAAGGTTCACCTAATTATTTCTTGAAATCTTAATTAATGGTTCCATGTAATTTGACGATTGTTATCAAATGAATCATAAATTTTTACGGCAACATTCAGTATTTGAGCCTTTCTCTTTTCTTTAATTGAACCGTGTTTTTTCAATTTAAAAGCATTGAATCATAACCTATAATACTTGCCGACCAAAAAAAAATACTTTTTCACTATTTATTTTTAGAAGTGTCATCAATTTTAGATGATCTTTGATTTCATTTAATTCATATAAATGCATTTTTGAAATTTTCTAAAAAAAAATTGAAACTGTTTTCCGACCGAAATTAATTTTAAACCGTCAAATTGTAAATTAAATTTAGATGAAATTAGTATCAATCAAATTTATTTAACATAACCAATTTGACACATTTGAAAAGAGAATCTCAAGATGTTTCTTAAAATGGTCTGTTATAATTAGTTCCAATAGTAAAATTTAATTTTAATATTTTTTCTTTAATTTCAAATTCTAAATTAAATTTTTATTTAGTCCTGTTGATTTTTTATATTTTTTTGTCGTTGGTTTTCAAACAAAAATGATTCACATTGTCAAATAATTAATATTCTTGTTTTGTTTTTTTTTTTGGTATTTGATTGGTTTTTTTTAAATGGATATTAAAAAATGTTTTATTACTTTCTTATGATAAACTTTATTTTCAATTTTCAACATCATGAGATGTATGCACTAAAAATAATGCTTATTCAGTATTGACATAAAAATTAATAAAAAAATAAAATAAAAAAGTTATTCAAATAAAAAATCAATATTAGAAAAATTGTGTTTCAATTACTTTATCATATATTTAAGAATAAGTGATTTATAAATTATCTTTGATTCAGTCACTAAGATCAAAGAAATATATGATTCGAAAGTTGATAATTTAAGCACAAAAAACTTTTAAAATTATGAAAAAAATAAGTTGATATAAAATTTTAATTGCCGTCGAATTTGATAAATATTTCAAAAGTTAGATAATTAATGCAAATAAATAGGGAAAATTTTTTTTTTTTGAGACCTGCAATAGAGATTAGGGTAATCTGATGAAAAATCTAGCAATAAATATATTTAGAGTTTAAAAATAAAAAAACTGAATTTTAATATAAATTTTAAAGCAAATATTTTGTAAAATTCGATTTTTTTGTGTGGACTGAAGGGTTTAAAACATCTTCATAATTTTATTATAATTATTTTATCGATAAAATTGTTAGCTCAATAGTTTTTCTAAATTTTATCCTTAATATACATGTTGTCGAGTAAAAACAAATAAATGATTTTAGAAAAATTTTCTCAATAAAATGACGAATCAAAATTTTTAACGAAAATTCCCTGATTAATGTCATCGGCTTCATTATATGATTCTAATATTAGTATATTAAACTTTTTTGTCATAAAATTTTTTACATTTCACGGCAACCTTCCACAGAGTACTTTTAGCAATTAAAAAAAATATTAAGATAATTTTTCAAAATATTTCAAGTGTTATTAAATATTAGTCGGAAAACTTAGTTGATATCAATAAAAATTCATTCTAACAATAAACATCATAATAATTCTTATCATTTTTTTAGCCAACCAATCGGATTAGATAGGGAAAAAAATTAGATCAAATTTTGAAGGTAAGAGAATTTAACGACTGGTTTCTTAATATATTATTGTCTCACAATTAAAATCAAAACAGTTTATCTTGAATAATCTATATTATCTCGAGTTCAAGAAAGTACAAAATTTTTTTTAGCTTTCCATTAGATTTTCTGTAAAGAGGTAAAATCTACTTTACTAATCTTAATTGAAGTGAATCAAATTTTATAATCTTTTAATGAAATTTTCAATTTTCAATTTTAATTTATTCAATTCGTGAAATTTAAATAATTAAAATTTTCATATTCGCATTAAATCTCGTCGGTTTCGATTGATTTTTTTTTTAATAAATTCCATCCTTTTGTATATAATCATTGGCATTTAAATTGTAACAATTAATTATAATTTAAAATTTAAATATAATTATTTTTAGAAATCATTACCTATATTTTGTAAAATCAAATAGTTTGTGTGAATCTGAAAAATAATTATTAATTCTCAAAATATATTATGCTTTTTGTGCTAGAAAAAAACATATTCTCAACATAGAATTTTAATTAATATTATATAATATTTTAGATATGATTTAGTCATCAGTTCAAAGGCTATTTTTGGAAAGATAATGAATGATTTTGTTATAATTCAAAAAATATTGAAAAGAAAACAAATAATTGTAATAAGATGCTAAACTAAAAAATATATAGTGCAATTTTTTTTTTTTACAAAAATAAGTGGAAAATAAAGATAACCAAATTCGATAATTTATTTGTTGACATAAAAACTCTCATCTTAAATGAAAAAATAATTTGTAATTTCAAATTTTTTTCTGAATTATCAAAAAATCACTTTGTAAATTTTGAATAATCTTATGCATAAAATATATACAGTTTTGAAATCAGCTTATATAAAAACATAACATTAAAAACGTCTCATAAAAATAGATATCATAAAATAATAAATCAACGGAACGATAGTTTTATTAAAAAAATATTTATGCAAATTTTAACGAAAAAGGCAGAGAAGTAATATGAAAAAAAGTGCAATATTTTGTTAAAATTGTGAGAATTTTTATAATTTTTAATGCTCAAAATATATCTAATGCAAAAATATATATCACAATCATAAAACTTATCGTAAAATGATAAAAAGTGATAAAAAGTATAAAATATCTCATATTGTGATAGAAAAAATGAATGAAACAAACATTTACTTTATCATTAAAAAATTTTCATCATCTGAATCTGGTCTCAAGGTTTGTAAAAATCAATGTTTTTTGTGGAATTAAAAATTTTTTAAAATTATTTTTATAAAATTTGATAAAAACGTGATTGTATTATCTTTTTTAACTATTGATAATAGTGTCTGGCGATATGTCTAGATGCGAATAATATTCATTCACTTAATGAAACCAAATTTCGTGATTGAGTTCTGAACAACGGAAAATTGAATTTCTCTCTTTGTATTAATTTGAGATTGTTTTTTGAAAATCTATTCTAATCGACAATAAAGTATATGGATCATGGTTTTTAATGAACAATTGTGAAATTTATCGAATCAACAGCTCTTGATTTTTTTTTATTAATCATTTTTACATGGAATTTTTTTCAACATAAATTATATAAAAAACTGATTTGAAAGATTTCTTTATAAAATCTGTTATCAAATTTGTCGTATAAAATTTGTGTTTACAATAAAAAAGATTTTTAGCTATAAATTGCATTTAATTTTGCTTATATGAAAACTTTACTTAGTATTAATTTACTTAGTATCAAAAAAAGCTAGTTGTTTATGTTTATTGAAATATTTATTTTAATTATTATTATGCAGAAAAAGTAAAATTTTCATAAAAACAAAAAAAAATGTATTCAAAAATTTTAGCATTAAATAGTCCATTAAGAGATAATAATCTCACATATCGAACAATTTATAGACTATTAAGTAAATCAATTTATGAGAATCAATTTTTGAAAAATAATGGATTCAAACTAAAACTAAATGGTTTTGATTACAATAAAATAACAAATTATCGTTTGTTTGGTACAAGTAATATAATGGGAAAAGGAAATATCACTAAAATGTCGAACATTGTAAATCCAACTGGGCCATTGTTGGCTATACGAAGAGAAGATGCTTCGATTTGGGAAAGACGTTCACCTTTGGCACCAATTCATGTAAAATTAATTATTCATTTTCAAAAAAGACAATAAGAATTCTTAAAATATAGCTTATTTCTTCAATAATCAGGTGAGAAAATTGGTTAAAAAAGGTGTACGCGTTCTGGTTCAACCATCTAATAGACGAGCATATCCACTTCAAGCGTATGTAAACGCTGGTGCATTCATTCAAGAGGATATAAGCGAAGCGCCAGTGATTATCGGGGTTAAACAAGTTCCAATCGATTTATTGCTTGAAAACAAGACCTATGTTTTTTTTTCACATACAATAAAAGCGCAGGAAGACAATATGGCGATGTTAGACGCGTGTCTTGATCGCAATATAAGGTAATTTTATCATTTTTAAATCTAAAACGATTAAAATATAAATAAAGAAAAAATTTAACTTTTTGAGTACTAACTTGTAGATGTATAGTTTTACTTTGCAGTTCATTTAGCTTTTCTTCTTTTTATCTCTCTTTTGCCTAAAATCCTTCTTACTCATTTAATTTTCGTCTAAATATCTATGTTTATCAGCTATCACTAATATCATGTTTATAATGTTTATATAAACTCTAAAAAAATTTGAAGAAAAAAACTACCAGATAAATTAATCAGAAAAGAAAAGTTTCAAAAATACAAAAATTTATCGAAATTTTTCGGACAGACTCATTGATTATGAGAAGATGGTGAACGAAAATAATATGCGAGTTGTAGCCTTTGGACATTATGCAGGGGTAGCCGGGATTATCAATATTCTTCACGGTATAGGTCTTCGACTTCTTGCCTTAGGCCATCATACCCCTTTCATGCACATAGGACCAGCACATAATTATCGTAATTCCGGAATGTCAAGACAGGCTGTTAGAGGTCTGTAGCGAAACCAATTTCATTTTTTTATCAAAATTTCAAAAAAAAACTATAAGTGTTTAGCATTATGTTAATAGATTGCGGGTACGAAATTGCACTTGGTATGATGCCACGATCCATTGGACCCCTTACTTTTGTTTTCACTGGATCCGGAAATGTTTCACAAGGTATATAAATATTGAGTAATGATTTTCAAAGTGCCGGAAAACAATAACAATCTTGCTCAAAATTTTTTATTTTTAAGGTGCCCAAGAAATTTTTCAAGAATTACCTTATGAATATGTCGATCCAAAAGACTTACCGCAAGTCACAGAATTAGGATCAACTAATAAAGTATATGCGACTGTGGTATCACGTGATGATCATTTGGTTCGTAGAGATGGAGAAGCTTTTGATGCGCGAGACTATGAACAAAATCCTGAAATGTATTATTCAAATTGTATGCTCATTCAATTTCTATCCACCTTATATAATTAATTTAGAAAAATATTTAATTTTTTCCAAGTTGCCACCAATATTGCCCCATTTGCTTCAGTGATTATAAATGGAATTTATTGGGCCGTCAATTCACCTAGATTATTGACAATTCCAGATGCTAAACGTTTAATGCAACCTTCACAGACACCATGGTTACCATCAAGGTTAAAATTATTTACTTGATTGAAATTATAACAGCCAGAAATCGAATATTTTTTAATTAATAAATTGTCAATCTAGTGTTGGATCGCCAGCCTTGCCTCATCGTCTAATTGCTATCTGTGACATTTCAGCTGATCCTGGTGGATCTATCGAGTTTATGACTGAATGCACCACTATTGATACACCATTTTGTCTCTATGATTCGGATTATAACAAACATAACAGCCAAAATTTTTCTGGACCTGGCGTACTTGTTTGTTCAGTCGGTTTGTATTTTTAGTTTTTTTTTTTTTTTCAATTTATTCATTTTAAATTTTTTTTTTTAATCTTCTAAATTACAAAAGATAACATGGTAAATATTTTTATTTTCAAATATTGGCTTTTAAGCTTCAAAATTTTCTGAATAATATTGTTAAAATTCAATAATAGCCGACCCAACTTCCGCTAGAAGCAACAAATGCCTTCGGAGACATGCTATTTCCATACATTGATCAAATTATCAATTCGGATGCATGTCAGCCTTTTGAAGAGACAAACTTTAGCCATGTTGTCAAATCAGCCGTTATTTGCTCAAATGGAAAATTGACACCTAATTTCGAATATATTGCTGACTTGAGGAAAAAAAAAATATCGAAATTCAACTTAAATTCAGAAAAAAGAAAAAATATACTCGTTTTGGGCAAGTAATTTGCTAAATAATAATTGATTGTTGTTTTATCGATTTTTGTATTGCTAAAAATGAAGCTAATAAATATTTAAAAAATTCATTTTTTTTTTCTTAATTGATAGGTTCTGGTTATGTAGCTGGTCCATTAGTGGAATGTAAGTTATGAGAAAACTTATTTATAAACATTTTTTTTGGTTCATTTTATTTTTTATTTTAAAATGTTCTTTTCGGATAAAAATACAGATTTCGCTCGAGATAAGAATCTTAATGTCAATATTTGTTCAGCCCTGCAAATTGAAACTGAAAAATTAGCTAATTCGAACATAAATTGTAATGCAACAGTATTAGATGTCAGTAGCAATAGTAATCAATTAGACGAACTTATTACAAATTCAGATTTGGTTGTTAGTTTGTTACCATATAATTTACATCCAATGATTGCAAAAAAGTGCATTGAAAATAAGAAAAATATGGTAACTGCTTCATACACAAGTAAAGAGATGTGCGAACTTGATGAACAAGCAAAAGATGCTGGAATTACAATATTGAATGAAATCGGGCTAGATCCAGGTATTGATCATTTACTTGCGATGGAATGCATTGATCAAGTACGAAAACAAAATGGCAAAATAAAATCATTTATAAGTTTTTGTGGAGGTTTACCTGCGCCAGAGAATGCTGATAATTCGTTAGGTTATAAATTTTCTTGGAATCCAAAAGGTGTTCTTTTGGGTATCTTAAACGAGGCTAAATATCTAAAGAATAATGAAATCATTCAAATTAATAAAGGTAATTGGAATTGTAGATTAGTTGATTATTTATAATCTCTTACTATATTATTTTTATTGGTTATTTTGAAATTTTCCGACTATTTTTTTTTTTTCGAAACTAGGCGAATTAATGGATAACAATATTAAAATTGAATTTTTGCAAGGCTTCAATTTAGAAGGTTATGCGAATCGTGATTCATTAATGTACAAAGATTTGTATGATATTTCGACGGCACATACTTTTTTACGTGGCACATTGCGTTATAAAGGATTTTGCGATACAATGAAGGTTTTTCAACAACTAGATCTTATTTCTGATAATCCACATCCAAGTTTACATCCAAGAGGACCTGAAATTAGTTGGAAGCAATTTCTAGCCACATTATTAGGTCAAAAAGAAGATATTCTATTATCAAACTTGAAAAACGTTTTAATCGAACGTTTAAATAGTGAGTCAAGAGTGAATGCTCTCGAAGATTTAGGTTTATTAAATGATAAATTAATAGATAAAAAGTCTACCCCGCTCGACACAATAACAAATCATTTGCAAAAAAAATTAGCATATGGTCCAAACGAAAGAGATCTGATTTTGATGAGACACGAAATTTGCATTGAATGGCCTAATAGCAAAGAAGAACAACGTAATATTAATTTAGTGGTTTATGGAGAACAAAATTCTAAATCTATAGATCCTTCGACTAATACAAAAAGAGGATTTTCTGCTATGGCAAAAACTGTTGGATATCCTGCAGCTATTGCCGGACAAATGATATTAAATGGGGTGAGTTTTTTAAAAATTTATATTTCATTTTTATTCTTCACAAATTTTGTTAAAAATTTGCATTTCTCACAGGAAATACAACAAAAAGGTATTGTATGGCCACTTACCCCTGAAATTTACCATCCGATTCTAAAACGACTACACCAAGAAAATATAATAGCAGCTGAAACAATTGAACAAATTAAATAAAATGAGAAATAATATTATTTGTTGATACAATTGATTTAACTTTTGATAATACAAAATTTGTCATCTTGATTGAATGCATTCAAACCTTTCGATTTTAATATTTCTCTTTTAATTCGAAAAAAATTTATCAAGTTTAACTGTTATTTTTTTTTCTTTGATTGCTTTATTTTTTATTTATTATTTATGACCCAAAATTACTCATATTTTTCATTTAAAACTGAGAAGGAATTTTGAAAAATTGATTTAGATTATTGAGTAAGTTATTCAATTTTTATTATCTGTCAGAATCTGTTTATTATTTTTATTTACGAATCAAAATATTTTTCAGTAATATGTATTTTTCGATTATTTTCATGTCAGTTTATTGAAATTGTAAAGACTTGTGTTATCTCGTTTAGTTATTTCGAACAATGAAAATTAAAATTGACTAAGTTTGTAGTCGTTCTAATCACTTTTATGTGTACAGTAATTAGTAATAAAATGTGATTCCGTGGCATTAAAATATTAAAAATTTTTAAATCATTGTTTGATGAATAATAAAATTGGAATGAAATTATATTAGAAATTAATATATTAATCTAACTGTAGCTTGAACATTAATTTCTTACATTAACTTTTTTTTTATTTGTTTTGTATAAAAAAAATTATTAATTAATGTTTAATTCTCTTATTTTTTCCAATATATATTTTAGCAGAAATATAATTTAATTGATTAATAATATTTTCAAAATTTTTTTTAATCATTATCTTTTATTTGATAAAATAAGCATTTGGATACTTTTTAGTAGTTTTATTAATTTTAAGAGTTTTCCGATGCTTGAAAGCATTTTAGTTATAAAAAAAAAGTTCAAGTGACAAAAACATTTTTTTTAATGTCACACCGATTTCAAAAATATTAAATCTTCAATAAATTTTTACATACTTGATAATTAGTAAGAAATATGATTACCTTGCTGAGTACTGACCATAATGTTACTTGAGAGATACAAATATAATATATAGCTGCATGTTTGTTGTCAAGACTTTTTTTCGATTTTCAAATTCAGTTTATGCAATTGGTGATCATAATTTCAATAAGTAATTTTTATTAAGTGGGGGGATTTAAAAGGTGATTTGAAATTGTTAATTTAAATAAAGCAATAGGGAATTTTTCGATGATGAAATATAATTGCTTTTTTACTTGCTTTTATTTTGTCTTTTTTAATCAATGAGAAAATCCCAAAGAAATTTATTGTTACCATGATTCGTATGATGGCCTGTACAAATA